>JAOCPS010000028.1:839054-854249 GCA_025505425.1 Graphium colonna | reverse complement strand
GGCGGTTAATAGCAATGGTAAAGCCTGAAATTAATTAGTAATTATTACTAACCATATTATTCTATTTATAGTAAAAGCGTAATTTTATTTTTGTATCAAATAAATCTTATTTATTATGTTACACATTTTGGCTGCTAAATAATTAAACCATTTCATAAATAAGCTGTTGAGGTAATACTTCCCTATACTAAAATACATTATTACCTTACTTGGACATGCCATGTTTATTTTTATAAAAGTGAGACGTAGGCGTGTTGCCGGTCTATAAATAATTATATAACAAACAATCAAAGCCTGTCGGTAATTTGGCAACGACATTCGTACGCTTCATGAAACTGACGTGCGCGTCACAAGGAGATCCACATAACACGTTTGTTTTACGTCATTGGGGGCACAGCTTTGGCACCGTCGGAATAACCAATCAACGGTTTGCTGGATATACAGATTAACGCCAAACTCTTCGACGGATAAAAGACATGAAATGAAGTCTTGAAATATTAAGGTTTTGACTATATTTAGTCGGTTCTCGAGATAAAAGTTCATATCATTGAATAATTGTAGGATGTCTAAACTTTAAATATAACAAAACCATCAAAGAACAGGTTTCTTAAGAACTTACGTAAACATATGGGGAAAAATTACATATTTTTTGATATTTATGAAATAATGCTTTACCTAAGGAACATTAGACGACACGATAGGCAATAAATCAAAGAGAAGGGCGAAACGAAATGTAAATGTCAACTATAATTCGTATACATGGTAAGTAAGAATCGTGATGCGTACAAACTACAGTGTAATGAACGTAATGAATAGCGTGTTCGTCCGAGATCATCTTTATTCTTAGCGTACAACGCAGTCCAAAAAACGAGACTAGCGTACTCTATGGCAGGTTGACTCACCGCCGTCGCCCTGACTCGCCTGCGCCACCGCCGCGGCGGTGCATCGTTTGCATTGCGTCGGGCAAAATTCGCCTGAAACACTTTTGGGCAACTTCCCTACAATATTGTCCATTACTGCAGCAACAAACATAAATAAACATTATTCTCTGAACATTGGCAGTGCTCTGTGCGCAAAATCTTTAAATAGCTGTCCAGGATTGTCCGTAGTTCATCGGTGCGATCCGAAAGAGATGCCGAAGTTTCTAATGTAGGCGATTGGCCACCGAGGGGGTTTTAGTAAATAAAAGCCACATAGTAACCTCGTCTATTATCATCATCTTATACCCTAATCCAAATAACTAGGAGATTGTCGCATAAATATTACAAAGATTATTTTGACTTTGAATTGAACTGTTTTTTTAACAATTTTCTTTAGTCAATGATACGGTCACGGTATTGAACATGCATGCAGTCTCGTATGACAGCATAATGTCCTAGAACCTTACGAATGCGTTCTAGCGTAACGTCAGATACATTACATTAACATATTAATTATACATTACATAAACCGTGCTTCGAATAACCTGCAAGTCTATCAGGATTGTCTTAGTTTTATGACAGATAGGACGAAAATATACAATGATAATAACATACTTTATAAGTACTCAACAACATTCATTTATTGCTCTAGGTACAGGCCGGCATATCGTTGATATCCGTGTCATAAGACTGGCATACAACCAAGTAAATAAATCAATCAACAATATCTAGGTTTATTAGACATTAAAATAAAGGTAGCAAGTCAATATTATTCTCGCTCGGTATTGCCCAATGAAGCAAAATAAAAGACAGTTTGTATTGTACGTAGTTACGCAAGAAACCTTATGCGGCTGCGATTAGGTAATGTCATTCGATTGATTTAAAAAAAAAGTACAGGGCACGCCATAATTCCGTGAAAACATCTGAGGTCGTGAAACGAACACGAGGTCGGGTTTGAAATCGAAGTTTCGCAACTCTATATAATTACGGTAGACGACGACAAAGTTTTCTTATACCTACAGCGGTTTCACGTTCTGTTAGAAAATAAAACGGTCTATTTTTAACCGCAGAGCGTTTATAGCATCGAACGCCGATGTTGCCGCAATAAAAACACTATTGTTCGCAAAATTAGCAATATTTCTTCCGTATTATAATTCCGTCGGTGAAGCTGGCAAAGTTTGTGTATGTTACTACACAGAAAACATTAGCTAATGGATACGAAACACATGAGCACTAACGTGTTTATAATAGCAATTGACGTCACAATGAGTTTTAAAGTCGGATATATAGGCAACAGCCAGATAATTTTTTATGTGTTTTAACTTTTATTACTAGTGCTAAAATATAGATAAGAAATTAAAAACAAAAAGGTCATTTAGTACCAAGTACTAATAGGATCTTAAAATAAAAAAAATGTTATTTTAAATGTTAATCGTGTAATCGCTATCTAAAATGTTATCAGTTAATTTGATTCGCTTTTCACACACGCTTCAGTATTTACGTCTAATAATAATCAACAAGTAGTGATATGACAATAACAACTTTGTTTTGTAATATAAAAAGATTATTTATCTATTAAATCTTCAGGCTACTAAAACATGTATTATTTTTTTTAATATATATTGGCTGCATCTTTTTGGAATCGATTTTTAAATTAATGTACTATCACGAGGTATAGAACGATGAAACTGTTCATCAGGATCGTTGCAACTCGATGTGGAATTTACAAGATTTAATCGGTTATGGTCGCTCCATTTGGCAGGCGGCAATGGAATGGAAACGATTGTGCTCGTATGGAAAACTATGGCTTGGCCGAGCGCGAATAATGAGACTCAATTTAACACATCAACGGTCATGTATCGAACCGCGTAGAACTGGATAGCCCCTGGTCTTAGCTGGGTTTGCTTAGGATGTCGTTTAAACAGTATTTTTAATTAAAATATATGACATAATACATTCTTCAATCTCATTTAATTGTGGATTATGTACCAAAAAGCATTTTATTCTCAAACCCCTGACAATTTACTATTACTTTATACGATCATCCAAAAGCGATGTCTATGTGACTACCTTTAGAAGATATTAATATATTCCTCTCTACATATATGAAAAGCATACAGACATGTATGTTTACATCAATGCTATCTTTTTGCTTTCCAGACCACTTTATTGACGTCTGTAATAAATCGGATCAGTAATCATAAAATTCCATGATAATCTAGTTATTAAAAATGATGACCGATACTGTATCGCTAACAAATTTTACTATCGATTGATTGTGGAAAATTATTTAAAACAAAGACATATAAAACAAAGCAAAGTCAAAAAATGCGTGAGAATTAAAAGCTGGCAGAAATTACAAAATTTCGAATTGCCCATTTTTATATCGTTATTGTACCAAACTTTTTTTTGGAGACTCACAATATTAGCACCTACAAAAGTTCTTTCTTAAAGAAACCCCGGGTTTCGGAGACGTTTGATAAAATCGATTCATACGATACGATTGTGTAAACGTTATAAATGTTAAGCAAATTTCATAATTGAATACTTTAAATTAAATTACAAGTTCTAAAAAGAAATCCATAAAGCGTTTTTTTTGGGCATTCTCCTTTATTGATGGACTGCAAAAACGTCTGACGGAAACGACACACGAAGACGTAAATAAAACTGGGCGAGTATACAAAAACAATCCAGAGTACATAAAGGAGACGACGCGACTTTGTTTTTATTAGCTTGCACCGATTTTATCTCGTGACGAAGATAGATTAGATAAGCGGTATTCCTTCCAACATCTCCAGAAAGACGCGGTGGATATTGCTTACGAGTACACGTTTAGAAATGTAACCCAGTAGCCGTGAACTTGACCGTGAGGCGGCGGGTCGACAGCGCGCGTATTCTACCGTGAAGCCCCGTACAGCCCGGCTCTCATACTCTAAAAGCTATTTATATGAAACGTACTGCGCCATAGGAGAAATCTGATTAGATAGGCTATTGCGCGTTGGAACTACGCTAAAAGGCTTCCCATACGCCAACCTTCCATAGCAGAGAATTGTGAGGGTGGTTTGTTACTTTTGAACGCAAAAACTACGGAACAAATTTCGTTCAATTGTAATGTAGTTTTTACGTCATGATGAGAAATAGTCTAACACTGGACGAATTTAGATACAGTTTATTGTTTATGAAAGGGTCTCTGGATGATTTTGCACATCAATCAAAATTTTGTTGGATCCCGATACGATTGGGTTTCGGAGTTTTAATGTATTGATGAAATGTCGTGTATTAGAATACTAAATATTGATATACAATACCGGCAAGAAGCAGACAAAAAAAAATTACATTAAAATATCATCTGGATCTAGTAGTCCTTTATAAAGTTGTGGTCTATCCATACGGATTAAGTACAGTGTAAACTCCATGTTACGTCATTAGATTTAACGACAAACTCCCTAAAGTAAAACCACATGGATATGATTGGTTTCACACACACTCTTTCCTTAACGACAAATCACTATAACGCCATAAAATGCATAGTCCCTATAGTGTCGTTATATAGAGTTTACACTGTATTTTGGACTTAATACGAATGCAGTAATGGGTATATGGCTATAATTTACAAGTCACGACAGTACTTTTATATTACAAAATTGACTTTGAATGATATAGATTAGATTGATGAAAAAGTTTATATTTAGAAATTGGTTCGTTGCATCTACTTCCGTCTATTGCAACGAATCTATTAAAACCTTCAATGCTATGCGATAACAAATTATCATTTCTTTAAAACATTCTACAACTGCATGTGGGAGAAAGTGTATTTATTTTAACACACAAACAACTAAACTCAGTATCATAGAATTATTAAAAATATAAATTGGCAAGCAAGCAACACAAAATTTAATATGAAGTATGATGAATTAAAAAACTTTCGATCTATCGGCACGATTTCCGCTTTACACTCACATTTACTTTCTAATTTTGCTATAGTTTTTATTTATCGTAAGTGTTTAACACAAGAGTAAGCTTTGGGTTATGATTTCGAATGAGTAGAGAAACGACGCGAGGACTTGTGTGGGCCTAAATGTAATACGACGAAGTGTTCTCAAAATCATTACAGTATTTTCTTCATCCCTTATTACAATAAACTGGCTCATTCTCAATCTAAGTAACGAAAAAAGAAAATTTTAGAAAACCTTAAGTTTTACCTATGAAACTAAAACCAATTAATGTGGGAGAGAGATTACGCAGTTGCTAATATGAAAATCAGTTTTGAGAAATTAGTTCAGACAACTCATTAAAGTATATTTAATTAAAGCAAAAAAATCTAATTTTTAAGATATACATGCCAAAATAAATTTAAACTATTTATTATCGATAATTTATCACAATCGATGATGTAACAGGTGATTGGTGAGTAACCTACGAAAGGAGTACTCGGTACTCGATTGTATTTGATTATATAGTTTTAGCCCAAATTCTCAAATAAATTAATGAAGTGTGACGGCTGTGACCCGCTGGTACGCCCGAGGCCGTCGACCCCACTCCGCCTTCCATCTAACGCCGTGTCTGCTCAGTGAGCATAGATTACGTAATTAATTTTTTAACTGTATAGTAGTCTATACGGATCGTTCATTTTGTATTTTTTTCAGACCTTAAATCTGTTCTCAGACTGCCAACATTCAAAATGACCCTATAGTTCGGTTATGCATAAAGCTTTATATTGGCGCTACATTCAACACATTATATTTCAGCCCAGAGTTGTATGGATTCTCCATGCAGCGTATTTATCCATACAAACAATGCAGCCGTGAAAATCAGAATAGTATCGATAAAAATGTCACGATATTCGTGACACGTGACATAGATACGAAGCTTTGTATCCGTGGATTTTCGCAAGGCGAAGCTTCCGACGAAAATAAACGCCGCACGTGATTGCGAACCATATCTCGTGGCCTCTTATACGCGTTTAACGTATGAATATAATTTAAAATAAAAAAAAGAACGTTGATCCAGTACATTTTTGGCAGGAACCACACACTGCCAGGCAGATTCAGTTTTAAAATAACCCGCCAAAATTAATTAACGTATACAACAACATAAGGGGCCACTCCTTAGAGATACTTTTTAATTATGTCCTAGTTATAATCAGTTCAAAAAATTACTCTTTTTAAGTATTATATATTATGACGCTATTTAGTATTGAATATTTGAATAATAAATAATATTCTTAATATATATCAATAAAATTTCCATTTAAATTATAAGTAAAAATTTAATGTTATTATTTGTCAAATAAATATTGACTTACCTTCTTCTGGACTGAGATCTGCAAACTTTACACCTCCACTGTAAAAAAAATTACAGACAATAAAAACATTGTACAGTTTTTGTTTATAATGTTATAAAAACTCATTTCATGATATTCTTTTAATTTTATTTATACACTCCAAAAGAGTATATTTATTTACTCATGTACAACATAAAATACTTTTAATTCAGATTTTTTAATAATTTACAATATAACATTTTTGTTTTCTTTTTTGTGCATTACTATATACTTATGAAAAATAATTTTTACAATTTATTGTTCTTAAGTCAAAATTTGTGACTGCTGAAGTCAGTTTGTGAAGATTGTACTTCGTACCTTAGTAGGACGGTAGCCGTTTCCGGCACCCGGAACACCTGGAAATAAATACAATGTGGAACCATGTTTTACTGGATCTCCGATTGGAGAAACCACAGGAATAAATAATTGGGGATATAATAGACAAATTTTCTTTTCTTATAACAATATATTATAAAACTTAAATATACAGCAAGCCAATGTACCTGGAATATTCCAGTTTCATTCCTGATTTGTATAAACAAAACAAAAATATGAAGATATTACGATAATATAATTAAAAAGATGAGTGTCTTGTTAATAGAGTAGGGAAGAATATTAAGCTGGTTTTATTACTTTAACAATTTGGGAAAAATTTACAAAATTCTTATTGAAAGCAAGTTAGTGATATATTTTTATCAAACTAAATTATATGCATAATAAATAAATTTACATTCCATTTCCATTGTAGCGCGTTACTACGTGTAACTTGGGATAAGCATCTTTGTAAAATGTTATACTAAATTAATGGCATACATATTTATATTTACTATCGGTATTTATAAAAATTCTCTTACCTTCCATCCCAAGTTTTCAAAAAATGTACTAAGACGGGATTGCCCAGTTGTTTTACCGCCACAAGGTCCTGGATAGGTTAAAAAAAGTACAATGTGGATTGTTTAATACGTGCGAAGTACCACGTGTAAAATACGGATATTGTAAAATATAGGTAAATTTTAAAACGTCAACAAAAGTAACCCTTTTTATTTGTATTAACATTATAAAAGTCTAAAAATTACTGAACAGTACATACCTCCAGTTAATACCAGTCGGTACACAATCTTCTGTGATTGATTCGCCATTTTGTTTAAAACGCAGATATATAATGGTATATAAATATAATAAAAACTAAATTACACTATCAATTATTTAATAAACTATAATATATATCATAAAATTGATAAATTTACAAGGATAAATGAGGCCATCACAGCGCTATGCGCATCGCCTGACAGGCGTGCGAACAAATGAACAAGAAGAACGAAGAACCGAAGAACAGACGCGCGAACGAATATCAAGTCGATTGATTGACAGCACCACCACAGATTCAGAATTTACATGAAGTTCATAATACTTTCTTTAGGCACACAACAGAAAAGGTAAAAAACCGATATGAAATATTGTAACACAACAGTTTGCGATAGTAATCTTTGTAGCGCGGATATTCTGAGATGTTTGAAAACTTTTATAAACTTTATCAGTTTTTAATTTTTTATCATATTATTAATTGTATAGTTGATCACTATAATGTCTTTAAGTTAAATATAAATAAATATGTTTTAATTTCAAATTCCCGCACACTGAGTTCAGTTTCTTCGTACTTGATTTAGCAAAGCTCCATGTGGCATTATACGTAGCAAGCATGCAATATTTTCCGAATACGCCATGATTTTCACTCTGATATGTCACTGTCTGTCAATGTCAGATTCGTGTTTTTCATCGTAAACAAACTGAAATGCGATATTTTTATTTATAAAAGAAATTGTGATATAATGTTTGCGTCATGCATAAATTAACCCATTTGGATAACAGTCTTTTATCGAAAGAAGTTCTTAAAAGACTTACTCAAAACAACATAAGAAGCATTTTAGAGTTTCTTCAAGAAGATGTAGAAAAGTTAATAACAATAACTAAACTAAATTTATCTCAAATTTTAGAAATAAGAAATGATATTTTTGCAATATATTCTGCCCCTTTACTTGATGGTCCATCATTAATGGCTAAAGGCATTTCTCAAAAAAGATATCTCAATACAGGAATAGAAAGGTAGTTAAATATTAAAAATATATAGATATTCTTTTATCTAAATTTTAAACTATGCACGAAATTTTGTATAAATGTCAATTTTTCAGTTTAAATACTGCTTTGAATGGGGGATTGCCCATTGGAAATATAACTGAAATATTTGGCCTTGCTGGGTCTGGAAAAACTCAATTATGTTATCAATTAGCAATTAATTGTTCAAGAAATACAGAACACACTATACTTTACTTAGACACAAAAGGAGATTTTTCCGCTTTAAGAATTCAAAAAATTTTAAATAGCCTTGGTTGCTCTCATCAGGTAAACTTGTAATTATAAATTAATATTATTTTAATAAGATTTTACCAGTGTACTATACACACTTATAGTTTATTTTTTGTTATAACTTAATAATATCAAACAATTAAATGATATAAAATAATGTCACTTCATCAGCAACATCAACAGCTTCACTTTGCTTTTGTAATTTTACTCTATCTTGAGCTAACCTAAGATAGATTTTTTTTATAGAAAGGAACAAGCAGACAGTTTACATGATGGTAAGAAATCCCATTGTCCATAGATATATGCAGCATCTAGAGAGGTAAGGAAATTGGACATCATAGGTTTATTAGATAGGATGGGATCGGGATTAGGGATTTTTAGGGGAAAGGAATGGGCAATGAAGAGGGTAGACATGGCCATTTGGCAACCCCAATAAGTCATGCATCTTTTATTTTATGCTGACTTTATTAATGGCAGTGGTACTTCTATGGGTGAGCATGGCCGTGAAAGTGCAGTGAAAGCTGATTAAAAGATGTTATGGTTTACCACCATGGCCAGATGATGCTTCATGTTACTCAAAATATGTATTAAACAACTAAAACTACATTTAAGTACTTGTTATCCACACCAAAAAAATGGCTTTGCCCTATTATTACATTAGCCAAATATTTTTATGAATTAATTTAATAATATTGTTTTTTTTATAGGAAATGGCAAGAATACTAAATAAGATAAAAATTAAGCAAATTTGGACCATGGAGGAAATTATAGAGTTATTCAAAAAACTAAAAAGTAAAGTAATTTGTATTGAGAACCTGTCTTTGATAATCATAGATTCATTGCCCAGTCTGATGTTTCAACATTTTGGTGATGAAAACAAAATAGGTTAGTTACTTATACAGAGTAATTGGGGTGTCACTAACAATATTAAAAGAGAGCACTTAGTACTCAATTGCTATCATATTTACATAATAAAATTAGGGGCATAGTTTTAGCCCAAATTTTATAATAAATGAATGAAGTGTGGCGTTACCGCGCGGCGCCTGCACAACTGTACATGCCGCAGGTCATAGACCTCCCTCCACTCCGGCCACACTATGTCCGCTGGGATGAATATGAAAAGAGTAATAATTTTTTTTTAATTATGTTTATCAGTGGTAAATCAATATTTATTTTCAATAATAAATTTATTCTTCATATATGATCCCCGCTTATCCTGTTTCCTTAAATATTAAAAGCAATTCACCAGTCGCCAAAAGATTTTATGAAATTTAATACAAGTTTGAAAACAGGCTGTCCTAACCAACCTTCTTAAGTATTTTTTTATTGAAAGGTATTCATGTACAGATTTGTCATTCCAATGAGAAATCCTTTATATTTCGCACTTCTCAAGATTTACACTAATGCAATTTCTTAGTAAAATATTCTTAGGTCTTGATAGCTTTTATTTACTATATCTCTGGATATGAATAAGGTATGCAATTCATTTTAGTTTGGAACAACTTTCTGAAATAAGCTCTTTCATTTAAAATTTTGTCCACAAACATTAGTTGAGGTGAAGGGAAGTTAGGACTTTACATTGCAGAACAGCATGGGTGAAAAACTCATAATTTATATTAAAAAAAAAACACTAATAAATTAATTTGAAGTTATTTTATAAGTAATAGGGACAGTGACTATTGCATGGTAAATTAACATTAAAATTATGTATTTATTGGTAAATGAATAATAAAAGAAACCTAAGCTTATTGGAATTGATATTATTTCTTATTTATTCTCTAGATCTTTATATTGGTCATCAGACCAAGCTACACTAAGGCTTAATTTGAATATTGCCAATAAAAAAACGTAAGGCAGACAATTTTTTATTATACCAACACATTTGTTTTTGCTTGATGTTTACATATTAACAAAATTGTTTTATTAATTTTTTCTTAATTTATAATTATTAATTTAGCTTGATATTGCTACGAATATACTTTACTCTAAATGTAGAACCGGGAATGACCTCGGTCCACCATCATACGCATTTATAAAGTGAGCATGCCATCCAGAATCTGCCGTCGTCGGCCAGTCGAATATTGGCCATATTTGGGCCGCAATTTTAGTGGCCTTACATAGGTGATCGACTACTAAAATGGCTCATCGCCTGGCGCGCTAGTTTTCCGTGTGGTTTTTGTATAAATATTTATTTATGTATGTAGCAGTCAGTGAATGTAGGTACCAGTATCTAAGGATTTTGTAAGATTCAAAACAATTTTCAGTACTCAGTAACGTGTATTTTGTCAATAAGAAATACGGCTTGTATATATGTCTTCTTTCATCGAACGATTACAAGACATGCTCCTGTAGACACGAGGTTTTGCCCAAACTTCGTTGCCTGCGCCTAATGCATTATCTCGATGATGAGATCCCTCAATTATATCAGCCTATTATGCTTGCATAGATGTGCTCAATCGATTTCATGTCCGGACAGTGGCCAGTCCATGGTAGCGGTATGAACGTACTGTTGATTACCTGAACAAATATGCTTCCTGGCGAATGAACCCATATATTCAACCGAAACTTCCTTCGTGTATTGTTGTAAAATCAGCTCTTGGTCCAGTATTCGACCGTGTAATGCCGGCCCAGACTTCCCAAAATATGTCATCCAAATGCACAATAAGCTGTCCTGTCAGACCAAATAGGTACTACAACCCCTCAGGACACTTAATGTGTTACGTGAAGTAAGTTCTCTAAAGAATTAAAGATAAGATCACATCTTCTTGTGATCCAAGTGTTCGCACATCTTCTATAAGATATACCTATGGCAGGTTTATAATTCACAGAAAACTACTAAAACCTACTTAAAACGCCTTATAAGTGGACTTTCGAAACATATCTTCCGTTATTTTGATTTTAAATACAAACTACTGATCCGATTTTTAAAAAAAGTTTGTGGGGACTCGGCTATGCCCAACAGTCAGATCTCTTGAGAAAACTGTGGATCCTCTGTTTTGCTCTATAGCTTCTGTAATACATACAGTATTATACCGACGTAGGTCGCGCTTAAGAGACTTTTAGATCCGCTTGTTGAGTTGCCGGTATCGACAAGTATCACTTGACGAACGCAAAACCATATCACGTCTTTCCTCCATGAGCCCGAGAGTATAGTTTGAGAGCTTTTTGGTGCTATTGGTACGGCGGGTCTTAAAATACTTGGATTCGACAGTACGGACAGCTTCTACAAACCCGTCATTGTACTCGTCCACGTCGCCATTTAGGCATTCGAAGCGGTTTTGGAGTTCGAGCTGGAAACTTTCGCAGTTTTGGATTTGGATGGGCACTGGCTGGGGTGTAGACCTCATCAAGCGAGATCTCTCGAACACGATATTAAGACTCAATGTGCCTATTACCATACGGTAATCGCTGCCGCACTTAAGCGAATTGATCACAGAGATATCATTGAATATGTGCTTTTTTGTCGACATGATGAAGTCTATCTTATTCTTGGTTACCCCGTCGGGGCTAAAGGAGTTCATCATAAAGAGTTCCTCCTTCTCCATGAAGCCAGCCAGCATGTGGCCCCGGTGATTCCAACTTCCAAATCCAAACTGTCCCAGTCGTATCTCTTCACCGCTTCGTTTTACCAGCTTGGCATTGAAGTCCCCCATGTCGACGCTGTAGTGGATTCTGGAGCTATTCCAGATTTCATATTCTGGTGGTTATTCTGAGTATCAGATGCGCCACCCTGGTCGACACACTCTCGATCTTCACTACATTGTTGACAAGGGACTTGTGAAGAAGAAACCCAACACCACCCTGGGACTGATGGACGCCTTCCCGGAAATAGAGCAAGTTACCGGATTTAAGGATTATCGAGTCCTCCCGCTCTCTTCGGACTTCAGATAATCCTAGGGTACCCCATTGTAACTTGCTCACTTCTTCGTCTAGTTCAACAATCGTCAGTGTACGCGTGTTTAGCGTTGCCAGGTCGATCCGTCGTTGTTTGTGACCCCTTGCCCCGCCATTACCTTGGTCGCTACCACTATGACCAGGAATAGCGGGGCCACCGGGGACTAGGGGCTGGTTTATAGTCGTGTTGTGCATATTTGGGGGGTGGGGTTGTTGCCATAATCGCCACGCTTGGCAGGCGGGTTGGCGATCGCAGTCGGATCTAAACTGTATTCGGATGACGCTGCTGCCCGTCATCCGGCTTTTTCCCTTAGTTGCCTTTTACGACACCCACGGGAGCATATGGGGTGGTAATATTCTAAGCCGGCACGACATGGCGCCGTTTATGATTATGAAGAAAACTTACTTCAAAAATCTTTTTTAGAACTAAATATTAGTTATGTCAGATTGATGGTTAAAGGTCGAAAAAGTCGAATATTTATTCGTAACTAAACCTACGTGCTTGTAAATACTCCATTTTTTGCAACGTTACATTTTGCTATTTATTTTCTCTACTCCAATGATCATATTTCTGATCTATTTCTGATAAAGTATTTGTTATTTGTTACGCTGTAGTATAAATAATCTTCCTCCTAGCCTTTTCCCAAATTACTCGGGGTTGGCTTCTAATCCACCCAAATATTACCAGAATTTTCAGTTTTTACGCAGGGCAACTGGCATCTGGCCTCCGCAACCCAAACGGATAAACTGAATTTCAGGGATGGATTAGTTGTTAAAATATTTAAAGGCACTGCCAAACACGACTGCCAAAGATGTTCTTGACAACCGGGATCGACTTTTTACATGCCCATCAAATGCATGGATCGGTTGGGCATTTTCAGGCAATCGGGTGATCAGCCCATATTGCCCTAACGCAACCAAGAAACAATAACTCAAAATCATTGTCCTTCCACGGGGTTCAAGCCCACGACCTTCGATTTGTAAAGCAAGTGCCCGTACCACTAGGCTATGGAGGTGGTATAAATAACATGCAACGAAATCCATGGCACTATTATTGGAATTGAGTATATCAGAATGAATTCAGAACGTAAAAATTTTGTATTTATATAATTAATTACAGTATATGTGTACCAAAAATTCAACAAACGTTATTATTGGAATGCTAGCTCGATTCAAAATTCAGAATGTATAATTTTGGTAGCTTTTATTCGGTTTCATGTTTCGTATATGTCCATTATATATGAGACTACTGGTATTCGATAATTCTTCTATGATAACAATGACAAATTTTGCATTTCTCTCCGAATTTGATTGGTTAAAAGATTTAAAGGTGAAGTTTCTACGAGAGAAATACCACGGCAACAGCTTTTTAATGGTACTATAATACTGCATCATATATTATTATTTCATAAACACATTATTTTTATATTGTATAACATCCATACTTAACAGTTTAGGAAAAAAATTACGTTTTTCTACTAAAGCACATTTTGTTTACTGTAAAAGAGAATTGTCTGACTCGCTTGCAAATTAATGATGTAAATTTATTTTTACAAGACTAAAATTAAAAAAATGTATGTATGCATTTCTATATTTAAATATAAAATATAAAGTTCAATTTAAAATACAAAAAAAAACTCTCACACATACAAATTAATTTCTGTTCGTTAGCCTCGCTAACAAGGCGATGGATGAAATGTATAAAAAAATCAGAATAATCAACAGCTTAACTCACCGATTCGAATATTATTACACGCTTTTATTTAGTTGCACCTGTTCCGATGTCGGTGCTTCTGTAATCAAATTTTGCTAGCTTAATTTAACCCATGGGTTTCCGATTCAGCTAATATTTTGCACGCATATGTATGTTTATTGCGTGACAAAGCAATATTATGATAACTAAAAGATGGTAGAGCTGGGAAGTGGCCATAGGAACCCTGGTATTACACGACGCAAACCCATCGAGTTTGGGCTCATTTGATTTGTCTTGAAGAGGGATATAGGCATATTAGAGTATGTTTAATAAAAAAAAGTATTTTTTTATAAAAATTTGTTTCACATATGATATTACCCTTACAGTCCCGATATAATACTGATTGGCGACGTTCAGATTGACTATTCTTCTGTAATATGTTTTTCTAACAATCTGAAAGACCTATAAAGCATAATTATCTTCTCATAGCCTGACTTAAACTAAGCAATCTTAAAAATACAACTCATCATTCATAAGGTCTATTTGACTCATAACACTAAGGGAGCTCATGCCAAAGTGATGTACTTCTAAACGCGTCAGTGGTCGGAATGATAGAACACTCAATGCTTGGCTTCGTCCAACTGGACAGATATGAAGTACCATCCGTCTAAGGTAATTGAACATCCATTGACCATCTATTTACCTAGTTATTGAATACAAATAGATAGTGTTTACCGTAAATTTAGGAGATCTAAGGTGATTACAGTAGATGACTGGAAATTAATATTTGTTTGCAATGATTTCTTTTTGCATTAGGTGCATTGGATGAATAACTAATAAACTTAGTAAAACGTTTAGATAAGTCAATAAGTTATATATTTGAGTAGGTTGCATCCTAAAAAAATACCATATTATAAGAATAATATAAGAAGAATAAGAAGAATTTATTTGCTTTTGAACTGTCTTTAGAACAGATGGTTTACAATAAATAAGTGTCAAGT
>JAOCPS010000028.1:813426-825470 GCA_025505425.1 Graphium colonna | reverse complement strand
CGCGCCCCTCCGCCCAGGACGCGCGCGTCGCGTGCGACGACTACGACGCGCGCCTCACTCACGTCGCCGACCACGACTACGACGCTCGACCGACAAGCCAGTCGTACGCCCGCGCGTTCGACGCACTGGTCGCGCGCCGTTGCAGCTTCGAGGGGGAGCGCACGAGCCAGCGCCGCGGCGCCAGAAACCACCGCGTGCAGAACGTTTACTACGTGCAGAACGAGGAGTACGACGCCGAACACGCCGACCCCTACCACGTAAGAAGTACCTACCTCTTGGAGGATGCGCTCGACGACATCAATGCCAACGCCGAGGTCGTCGGCAACGGCAACAGCCCGCCCGGGTACCGCCGCGAGTACTACCATTAAAAGCACTTCGATGATATTATATACAAAATATACAGGGCTACTGGTGACCAATAATATGAAAGGATACCACTCGGTACTCGATTGTCATCATATTTATATAATAAAATTAGGGACATAGTCTTCGACCAAAATTTCAAATAAATATATGAAGCGTGGATACGATCTCGGCGGCGAACATATGGCCAGCTGGCGCAGTTCATTGACCTGATCATTTTACTCGGTGGTAAATCATTTTTATTTTTAATAATATTTTTATTCCTTATATATGAACCTCGCATAAAATGTCCTCGAATATTGAAAGTCGCCAGTCACCCTGCTTTACCTGCCTGCAATCTGTGTAACATAGTCAGTTTGTCTTATTTTTATGGTCTTAAACTGAACAGTTCGCCATTCTGAAATATTGTCACTGTATTTTGGAGACTACATCAGCATATGATTGCCGTTTAATAAGTTCACAAAATTTAAATTTCTTTTTCAATATAGACTCATTCAGAGGTAAACTGTTTTTTATATATAAAGTGAAATTAAGAAGATTGTATTTGAACATCTGAAGTGAAATAAATACTCAACAAATTGCGCGCTTATGACGTTTACTGGAATGGATGTTTTTAGACATTTGTTGTTATAATTCAGTAAATATATTTCAATAAAATTTATAAAGTCATTGAAAAATAAATTTCAGTAAAGGAAATACACATCCTAATAGCCTTTGTAACGAAAAGTTGTATTGGATCACTATATGAGTACACACTCGTATGACTAGCCATATTCCTTATTATTGTTAGATTTTGATTAGGTAATTAACAAAATAATGTTTTGAATGTGTGTTAATATATTAATTGCTTATCAATTCTAAGGACGAATGGCATTTAAATTAAGCAATTTACAGCCTGTTTTTGTGCTTTTAGAGACTGAATTATAGATAAAAGGGAAATTTAAGATTGAAACAATGAAAAATGATCATAATAAAATAAAGTTAGCTACAATCTAATTTTCTTAAGACTGTTTATCCCATTTGGGTGCTTAGGCGTGATTACGTGTTAAAAATTATCGATCTCTGCTTAATAATATTAATTCTTAGGCTAGTCGAATTATCTGTAGAATAGTGTTCGAGTTAGATTTATAACTTTCCATTTGCGTTCCTCTACACGCAACGGTAGAGGTTACGTTAAATGAATAAGAATGGTGTATTTTGTGTATAAGTAATTGATATTGCATGCGGATTTTAATAAAACAGTAATTTTCAGTTTCAGAGAATAGTAACAATTAGGCAATAAGTAATTAATGTACTTCAAAGACTCAACAAAAAATTTTCCTCAATAATGGATGATTCCATATAATAAGTGTTTTAATTATATAACACGTTCATATAAATGTTGTTAAATGTCGCTAAAGGAGTAGGCAATTCCGTATATTCCAGATCTATTTCAATTTCTTATTTTTCAAAGTACCTATGATATATGTGTAGTTTTGTAGATTGTTTAAATGTTTAAGAAAAATAGGAGTTAGTAGATGATTTTACTCCATATAGAATTGATGTACATTCATGTGGAACTACAAACTAATCACTCTGAATTCGTTTCAATAACGATTTTTGGTTGAACAAATGTTTAAAACATGCTGAAAATTACAACCAAATATTAAACAAAGAATTGTGTAATATCTCTGTAGCTCATTTCAATTTGTTGTTTAAATAGTTCAAATTGATGTTCGATGTGACGATAGAGGCTGGCCCGAGTTGTAAACTGTGTTGATATTAATCTTATGTATTAGAATAGTTGAATCGACTGAATGTTCAAATGTATGTAGAAAGAGAGATATATGTTGTATTCTGTAATTACCTGGCTTTTTAGTAATGTATTACTTTTATTTAGCTTTTAAAGAAACTCTATAGATGTGACATCTGATTTCGAATTGTTGCTAGTGTGTCTTATTATTCATGGAGTGAAATATATATATGAATGAAATAAATGTTTAATTTATTGATTTTGATTTTCTTTTATCTTTTGACTATGCCATTTATGAGATAAATGAACTAAAACAATAAAATGTTTGGCGTTATCGATATGAAATCTGATAAAATTATTTGGTGAATATAGAACACGGCGGAGCGCTTTTCACTGAACAACCAAAGTGTAAGGTATGGTATCAGGTAATCATGGTACCTTTTTTTATTAATGAAAAGGATGATAAACGAGGATGTCAACTTGGGAAACTGGATACGATGGGGCGAAAACATATTAAGTATTTGGAGGGGGACGCACGGATGTAGTTGTGCAGCAAGAGATGTGATAGGATGTTATTCTTCCACAACCATCTATATAAGTATCTCTTATGTTAAGCTGCGACGAACTCTGCAAATTTATTGGCCTTTCTAGAGAATGCGGGGCTCAGATATGGCACCAAGTATCTTATATCATATAGTATATAAGTTCAAGTAAGGCAAGTTTAAACAACAACACTTATCTATACGTTTGTAGTATCTAAAGTATCAGTTTTTTATCAAAATAACGAAAAGAATATGTCTGGAAGTTAGAGTTTTAAGGCGTAAACGTCGGTTTTATGAAATGATGAACTCGATCTTCTTGATAATATATTTAATTTTTTATTAAATAAAATTTACATTTGCTGTGCACAGATAAATAATCGCTGGAGATTAATTTTTCAAGATATATTGCTAATATTCATTAAAGTACAAATTTAATATTTTTCTGCGATCTGTTACTTGTCGAATATAGCCGACATCGGCATACAGGACACGGAAGCGCTTGTCGAGTATTAGGTATATTTAAATTGGGGTTTATGACGACTGAGGGCCCGCCGAGTAACTTGCCGATGCCTAAATAGAAAATATAAAAAAACTAGCCGTCTATACTACTAAAATATTTTTATAGAATTTTTCCCCGTCGGTCTGATTATGTTTATACGCACATAACACAAAAATTGCTACGAAAAATTGGTTGCGGTTTTTACAGTGGTAGCGATGTAGTAACTTCAAATCTATCACATGTTTCACTTTGTTTATTCGCTTAGAACCCAAGAAAAATAAAAATAATGGTTTTTAAGTATGGGTTGAATCGTATGAATTTTATTGTTTAAAAACTGTGTGAAAATTGCAAGACAAATAGTTTACAGTGCTTTAATTTTAAAAATTGAATAATATTGTACAACTTTTTGATAAATCGTTTTATCGCTTAATTCAAAATTAATTATCTTTACTCCATACAGAAGTGTTTACAGTTGTCAAAAATACTACAGGGTTAATTTTTTAGCGTGACTTATATATGTTTTTCAAAATTGTGTTACATAATATACAAACAATAAAAAAAATATATAAAAAATAAAAAATCTGGATCGAAGTTTATTAACAGTAAAAAGCTATTTTAAATAAATTTCCCGAATGAATGAAATATACAATATATGGCTTGACAGATATTTTATTCGTTCTATTATAAAATGAGATAAATTGAAAATAAAAATCAATTAAATATAATCATGTTCACACATAAAGATAAAAAAATAAAAAGTTAAAAAATTGGCGGGAAAACAGTAATGAATAAATCATTGAGTTGATATCAGTTATAAAATATTACAAATAGTGCAATAATCGACAAGAAGTTATAAAAAGTTGTCACCACTACGATACTTGGCAGTTCAGCACTCTGCATTTTTTTTTATTTTCCACGCATGCCACCGTGGTGCAGATAGGTTGTCTATCTAAATCACGAACCGCAGGTATTGAAAATAAAATAGGCTGTTTTATCTATAATTATATGCTTAGATATAAGGCCTGTATTTTACTAAATCAAGCATTTGTTTCAAATTATAAATTGTTTTCAATAAACTGAATGGGATACTTAATTGTTTGATGTGTTCATTTTTGTTAAATTAGATTATTTTTTTAAAAATGCAGAAAATCAATTAATAAACCCAACAATTATAAAAAAGTCGAAACCAATGTATCAATGTATTCATTACCTAACACAAATTTAAATAACAGATGAAGATATATTTCTTATGTCGGATCTTTAACTATTATTGTCGCCAGCGGTATATTTGGACAGATTCGACTTAAGGAAAAGGGATCTAGGCGTTCCTTTCTCACAGGTCGGCAATTCTTTTGACTTCTTTGATGTTGACCGAATTTATATCTAAATTACTTAGGGTAACTTTTTATAATTATTAATCACTACCTTCTCCCAGCGGCTCAACCGTTTGGCCGGAGACCCAGCCCCAGCTATTAAACAATATGCGTGTTAAATCTCATCCCAATCCTTTGGTCAACCCGGCCCCCCCTCTAATTTTGGCTATCGCCGGACTCATTTTGCGTAATAATATTAAATGCATCTGTTTACGTACGGCTGCACTGTTGTACATAAATTACAGCGATGAAGAGGGAAGACTGAGAAGCGAGGACTGGCGCTCTTGTCATATTCAACTAGTTGTGTTTCGTCCTAGGGAGAGGTCACGAACGAATTTGCTTAGTGAAGCTATTATGAATAATTTTTCTATGCACACAGGGAGTTTATAATAAGGCATCAAAATAAAAGAAGTGTATCAAATTGATTCAATATTTTATTTTCGTTTCACCAAAATATACACAATGACAAATATTGT
Organism: Graphium colonna; assembly: GCA_025505425.1. NCBI lineage: Eukaryota > Metazoa > Arthropoda > Insecta > Lepidoptera > Papilionidae > Graphium > Graphium colonna. Next base: position 820,485 of record JAOCPS010000028.1, on the reverse strand, counting down.
AAATCTGGTTTTAACCACATTTGCATAATGTCTATTTCAATTTAATAGCTGATTACACGAAGAACACGAATAGAACATTTGAATACAAATCTCTGTGATCAGACACTCGAGCGAGTTGCCTCGGTCAGAGACATGTCTTTTATACTTTCAGTTGTACGAGCGCGCAGCCGCCTCGCATCTACCGACTACGTACAATAAGATCCGAGTAAAATTAGTAAATTCACTGTTCCTACATTAAACGATATATTTACAAATAAAACTTTAAAAGGAACGCTTTGCAAACATTCAACAAACTTGAGATCGTCTTAACGTAAAGATGGTATAAAATTTTCAAAAAAAAGTCAATGAACGAAAGTCTAAAACATCATTTTGCAGACGAAATATTTACACAGAACAAAAATATGCAGTTTACAATTTTGTTTTCATGAAGGAAAACTGCACCAAATCACGTTTTACATCTTTCGCAAATAAATAACAATTGAATTTAGCCTAAAATACTTTTCTTTGATAAACAAAACAATAAAAAATAATTGCATTCAACAAAGCTACGATAACAAATTTAATATAAATTAATGATAAAGGTAATGTACAATTTATACAAATCTAAGGGATCACTTTAACGAATATCACTGTAGCTCAGTGTTAAACGTCAACTTGTCGCAGCCAGTTGCTGCTTCGCACAAGGTTTATATTACGAATAAAATTATTATTATTATTGCAGTAACTATATGATACAATTGAACCATCACTCGCGACAAGTACATTTTAAGATTTAATTATAATGTACATTAAAATTTCTACCTCTGCGTAAGTCGTTTGTGTACATAAATAACTCTCCCACCAGGCACCGGGAGTGACAACAGAAGGTAACTTCGTTTCTTGAAACAATGAAGCTATTAAAAGTTGTGCATAAAATTCGAAACCACTAACACTAACGTAAAGGCAATCGGGTGATGTATGCACTGATTGGATATTTTATTAATACCATCTTACTTTATAATATACTTCGAAATACCGATTCACAGAAATCTCTAAGAGCTGCTAATTGAAAATATTACTATGCAATAACATTTTAAAATTAAAGTGGTGTTATATTTTATCCGGTCGCGGATAACGCACCGAGTCGTGTACATATAGCCTTACGTCACTAGGGAACTTATGCCCGGAGGCGCTTCAAAATATAAAAAAAAGTTCCATTCTCGCACTATCTAAATCTAGTAGCACTATTTAATTAATATTATGCTGTTTGCACATCATGTGAAACGGTTCCACGTCAACTCCGCAAAAAGTAGTTTGACGACCTACGTAGGGAGCTGTGAGTGCACTACGTGCATACCGCGTAGCACTTGTGGAACCGACTCGTACGCGCCGTACGTGCAATTATTCTATGTGGAAATGTATATTCCCCGTTTGTAATGTAAAGTCTCGCGTTTCCGTCGTCCTATCGTTCCTCCGCACTTTTACTTCCTCGCAAACTTCCCCGTCTACACTCGTCAGTTTCTTCATCATTCTTTGGCATTATTTAGTGAGCTAAGTTCAATAACGCTTCCATCGCATGTCCTTTTTTAAAGAAATATATTTTCAATCTCGTTAACATAATAATATAATGTATATTGCACTCTGCTCGTGTTTTATTTTTTATCACTTTCATTTATAATTGTCTATAGATAATTTTTACAGCTAGTTTTATGTCACACATGAAATCGATTGAAAACATTAAGAATTTAAATGCGTGGCCGTTTCGAATTCGACCAGCTCTACAGATGTGTGCTGAGTATTATGATCGATGTAATTAATTAAATACACAATAATATTTAGATACTTGTGACCTAATCTATTCAGTCAATTGAATTGAATCAAAATAAATAGCCTCTCTCAGAATGAAAGCTTCGAGCATCAATATTCACTCGGTCAACGATCAGACTTTTGTAATTTCATACATATATAAATATACTAGGTAGAATTATTAATATACTATATAATCGACATTCGGTTGAAACTGATTGCAGGTCATGTTCGTATCGTTTTAGCACAATATAAAGTGAGAGTTAGAGCACAGCACCAAAGGGCACCCGCACAAAGCGAGCGGGACTAAGCGAGGTTCGGTGTGCGTCGGGCGTGAGGCGTCGGGCGATCAGTCGAGCAGCGCGTCGAGCAGCGCGTCGAGCAGCGCGGAGGCCGAGGCGCGCCGCAGTCACACGTGGCTCTCGAGCGGCGGCCGCGGCGGCGGCACCAGCGGGCGCGGCCACGGCGCCGCCGTCAGGTCGGGCGACGAGGTGCGCGTGTGGCGGGCGCCCCAGCCGTCCTTGTCGAAGTCCTTGGTGCCGCCCACCGTGTGCCGTCGCTTGATGCCGCGCTCCGGCATGCCGTTCTTGCGCTTCAGCTTGGTGGAGCGCCAGGCGCCCGCCTCGCGCCGCCGCGCCACGTTCCACTCGCCCTTCTCCAGCTTGCTGGGTCGCTCGCCCTTGTTCAGCGACTCGGAACGCTGCAGCCGCTCGGCGCGGCAGTTGAGGCTCTCGGAGCGCAGCACGCGCGCCTCGCCCGCGCCTCGTTCCTGTTCCCTGTTGAGCGACTCGGAGCGCTTGAGCTTGGCGCACTCGTCGTCGCCGCGCTCCTCCTTGTCCGGCTCGTGCTCGAGCGCGGCACTGTTTCGCTTTACCGTCTCCGGGTTGGAGAGGCGCAGAGCGCCGCCGTTGTAGTATGGCAGGCGCTTGTCGTTGTCGGGCGCGGCGTCGCCGCTGGAGGCCTGCGAGCGCGTGTCCACGTCTTTGTCGTCGTCGTGCGGGGGGCGGCGGGGACCGAGGCAGTTCTCCTTCTCGGAGTCGTCGTTGTCGAGCGGCTTCTCGAGGGGCGAGCGGCGCGGCCAGTGGCGCGCTTCGTCCTCGTTGCTGGAGGAGGAGGAGTGACGCGTGTCGCGGGCCAGCCAGGCCGCCTTGAGCTCGTGCGCGCGCGCCGCCGGCGACGCCCTCTCCTCCGCGCCCAGTGAGGGGGAGCTGCCGCTCGACTTGTCCTCCGCCTCGTCCGCCTCCTCCTGGCACTCGTCCGCGTACGGGATGCTGCCGTCGTCGAGCGGTGACGAGTTGTTCAGCGTGCGCAGCTTCTGGTCGAAGGTGCTCGTCAGCGAGGACACCAGGTCTCCTGTCCCTACAACAAAGTGCCCAGTTAACCGTCGTACTTTGTCTGCGCGACACGAGACATAGACACGTAAGCATGTTAGGAGAGTTTGCGCGGTTACGTGCGTGACCAGTCGACTGATGATTAATCGATGAACGAATGGATGGTGTGTATGGTATGTACAGGAAAATGCGATGGCCGTCGAGGCTTATTCTATACAATGCACGAGCGCAAGCCGTGCTGTTGTCAGCAGCCGTTGTTTTAAGCGTTAGTTCGATGAGAGCGGTTGGTTTGTTTACGACATATACGTACGTATCAATTGTAAGCTTAAATTTTTCGTTTACAGTTTTTTTTAGCTTTTAAGCCCACAATCGCACGCACTTATTAGAGCGCAAACAAACATAGCTCCTCTTTGTTAACGGCCCTGTTCAAGTACACGCACACACTTGCAACACGCACTCTCACAATCCTATACCTTTAACGTGGACAAAAGAAAGAGATTGCTGTGTCTACTCTCTGACGTCAGTACTGGAAACCTAATGGAGCAAATAGTAGACACATTTATTGAAAATTTATATAACACAAAAATATATATTTATAAAAAAGCGTATCAACATTAATTCTTAACTTTTATACATTAAATCTATCGAGTATTCTACTGTAAGCAAGCGGCATCCAAAAAGACTGGATTTGTTTGGGAATTGATAAAGGGCTTACCATCGATTGAGAAGTTATTTAGCGTGTGGGTGTGCCTTGTGACCTCTTGCCGGCCGCGACTTCTGTTCATTGTTTCAATCTCGATTCTGGAATTACGAAAATAATTAGCTCAATAAACTTTATGTAAATAATATACAATAAAATAATGTTATTGTGCACTTAAAAAAGTTATATCATATCTAAATGTGGTTAAGAGAAAAAAGGGACCAGATATAAAGATGATTCGTTTGATTTTCAGTGATATCTATTACAACATCGGAATAGAATTTTTGCTGCTTGATGCCTCCGGATTCTCATGAAACGTCATATATTGCCATACATACATAAATGTTTGTGAGGAAGATAGGGCCTTCGAAGCCAGATTTTGCTGAAAAGGCCGGGAGAGCCCAGTTAAATGGCATTTTCCTTTCCAAGTAACGAGGAAAGAAAAAGCGGGAGAGAAAAGAAGAAACTCAGCAATTGCTCTTTTTTAAATATTGTTGATTAAGTCTGGATTACAATTATTTAGCTCCGATCCATGTAAATCAACAACAAGAGCAACTCACGTATTTAAGTCTTCAAAATATTCTTTGACGGTATAATATGCTTTACGCAAAAGTGTATTTTATTAATTTTTCTCTTAAACTGATCTCATGGCCGATATTATAAAGCTGAAAAGTTTGTATGTTTGGTTGAAAGCGTTAATCTCAGCAACTATTCGTCCGAATTGAAAAATTCTTTTCATTTTGTATAGTTAATTTATCGAGAAAAGCTTAAGGCTATATACCATCACGCTAGAGCAATAGGAGGAATAGCAAATGTTGTTAAAACGGGGAAATTGTCGATGGTGGAGCCGCAGGGAGCAGCTAGTTTTATTGTGATTAGGAAGGCGTGTTACTTGTCGGGCTGGTCGTGCGGGGCGTGGGGGGCGCGGGGCGCACGCGGCTCGAAGCGCGGCAGGCCGTCGTAGTCGGCTAGCGCCGTGGTGAGGTGCGGCGGCGAGGCGGGCGGCGACGCCTCCCACTTCTTGTCGCTGGGCGGCGCCTTGCGCGGCTTGCGCTGGATCTTGCGGTTCGCCGCCGAGATTATCGACGACACGATGTCGCGCGTCGACACGTCTTTGCCTGCGCCAACAACAGGGTTCGATTACATCGCTCTTTCTACGATTCATTTAATGGTCCTTCAAGCCGGATATACTTATAGAATATATATTTATAGAAAGATAAATTTCATATACCTACGCTACTTACAACTGCACAATAAATAGGCGTACGAATACGAATTGCATAGGCAAAATTTTAAACTTTTTTTACGTGTACCTACAGTCCAAAAACATTTAGTTTTTTGGGTATAAAAAAATAATCTCACTAATTTCCATTTATTTACCGATTTCAACGGGAACTGGATGTGACAATATGACTTTATTCCAAATTTTTATACAGTGTTCCTAGATTTTCTGTAGCACAAATTCTTAATTTAACTCATGATCAATTGCAAATTCCTAAAGGTATACAAGGGCCGAATTGTATCCGTTATTAAACTTATTGTGTTAAGCCGAGAAGTGTCTCGATGTTCATTTCATATTACTTTGCATTAGTTTGAGCGTACCTTCGATCTTCTTGACATTGTGGATGAGCAGGTCGCGCGAGGGTTGCGCGGCGGAGAGCGCGTCGCCGCCGCCCGCCGCCTCCACGGGAGGCTCGCTCGCGTCCTCTTCGAAGTACCACGAGTACTGCAATGCACATGATCACGCTTGGATTTATAAACTGTCTTTTAAATAACATCGACTTTATTATAAATTCGTCTAATTTTATATAAGTAATGATAGTGTTTCTGCATAATTTTTTCGGCTCAATGGATCGTTTAACAAGTAAAAAAACCTATTTAAGAGTCTTTTCAATTATTAGAAACTAGCTATAGTTAAAAGGGACAAAATGGACGAATAAAATAAGACATACAGTGTAATGTGAGGAAGTGAATTATTGGCAAACTTACATGTGTGAGGAAAGACTCAATGATGCGGCATTGGCTGGACATGTCGTTGACCATGGCCAGCATGTCGTCACTGGCGGCCCGCACGAGCGTGGGTCCGAACACGATCGCCAGATTCCTGGCTTCCATCTTGTTCGAAGCCGAGTGCGCTACCACGCGGCGCAGGTGCTGGATCAGGTACTTGAGCGTCTCGTAATGGGCCTCGGGGAGAGCTTGCACTAGGCGTCTTAGCTCACGCGCCCTATCCGGTGAGCGGTCGGCAGCTGTAATGGAAAATATACAGTGCTATTTAATTTTTTTTGTGGTAAAATTTGCGAGATTATGGAAGGAAGCAAATGTAAGAAAAAAAAATGTTGCCGAACAAGCAGATGGTTTCCGAATCCGGTGCGCGTGGACAGTGCATGAAGGTGTTGTGTTCTGTCACTGTGATTCCTATTACAACTGTCTTCGTATAATTGTGTATTTTTTAAAAACAATATAAGATGTGATAAAAGTTATACAGTTTATATTTTGTTCACTTTTTAATTGATCCTGCATCAATATGAATATATAAGTGCTATATGAATAGGGAGAGCGCTTTGGCCTTACCGATGAAGGCCGGGTAGAGGCGGTGCGTGAGCAGCGGGTCGGGCAGGCGGCGCAGGTAGGCCTTGAGCAGCGAGGAGGCCACGTGCACGTCGGCCCAGCGCGCGTCCTGCGCGGGCGCGTTGCCGCGGTCCAGCGCCGCCGCCAGCGCCGCTACGCCGCCCGCGTTGCCCGGCACGCGGTACACGCCCACCGTGCGCAGACCGTACGCCTGAAATACCAATAGCTCATGCTTACCTCTTCTTATATTTCTGACGTGGAATTACAAAATGGACATGGTAAGTTTATATTACTGATATTTAATTTTCCTCGCAGTTTATTACAGAACAGAAATATTATGTGATGACTATATGTGAGCTTTTGTCTCGAAAATGAGTCTTTTTTGAGACAGAAGCTGTTCTTGGTTCTAAAGATTTTATTTCGAGGTTTTAGCACCTAACTATGAGTGAAGACTACTATCATATCATCAACTTTTATAAAGAAACTAGCTATATCCTATCACGCTTCGCTATGCCGCATTGACCAACGCCATCTATTGGCAAGTAGCGTTAATAATTGTAATAAAGTTGTTTTTTTGCAGTCGTAGCTATGTTGCTAATATAATTAATAGAATCAGGCGTTACTTTGCGGAAGTCCATTGTATACAATTCTATAAGACCGTTTAATTAGCAA
>JAOCPS010000028.1:763293-787842 GCA_025505425.1 Graphium colonna | reverse complement strand
CTGTAAAGGGTTCGAAACGTCGGGTGATAAAATTTAAAAATAAACCGCGATAAAATCCGTAAAGTTGTATTATTTAACTAAGAATAATATAAAATTATTAAGAAAGTCAATACACGCACTATCATACCGTTATTATACAGTTTGACTGTCAATATTCAAGGAGGTTATATGTAGGGATCACATATAAAGAATAAAAATAATATTTAAAAATTAATATTGATTTATCATTGAGTTAACATAATCTCGAGTTAAAAATCTTATTGTGCGAAATATGTTCGGCCTAGCGGACAAGGAGTAACCTCAGCTGAGTAGACATTGCGCTGTACCGCCACACTTCATTAATTTATGGAAAACTTCTCCTAAAACTATGCCCCTAATTTTATTAGACAAATAGGATGGCCATCGAGTACCAAGTGTGTTCCTTCAATATCAAAGGTGTCTCATTAATCACCCTATATCACATTGCACATTCAATATCAAATCTCAAAAATATTACGCAAAACGGTCAAATATCGACTATTGCGGGACATCTAGTACATGTTAATCTTTATTGCAAACTACCTACAAACATGCTGCACATATAAACCTTGGCTACAGACTAGATTATTTAGCCGCAGGCGGTTCCAGGGCTCGTGGGAACCGTTGGAGGGCAGGCGCCGGCACACCGGAAGCCCTGGACGTGGCATATATCGTGCCTGCTAACTGTACCTCAGGGCGGGCCAATCCTACCTTTTTTATTTTATATGTATTAGCATACGACGAACGAGATTTATATAAGAAGGTGAATGTCACGAAAGTTTTTACTTATAAATGGATTAAAAATATTAATGACATAAAAAAAAATCAATAAAACTAATTACTAATTTCTGAATTTTAAAATCCAATCGTCGTAAAATATAAAAAACAAATCATGAAAGGAATTAAAATGCGTACAATTTTTTATTTGACATATATTAAAAAAAATATTTTAGATTATATCTAATGTGGTAACACTTTTATCTTTTTTTACTAATGAAATCCGAAATGCACGCTTTCCTCATTCAAGAAACATATAATTTTGTAACTCGACAGATTTACACAAGTTGCAAGGAGACAAAACTGAGCCCTAACGATTGTCAGTAACGAGTCTTGTTAACTTGGTATTTACTTATTGAGCGATTTATCGTCTCCAGACGCTCATATATCTCCAATCAATCGGCGACTCCATAAACCGTCAGCTCAGTTACTCTGTTACATTGAAAACGTTATATTCTCGTAATTACACTACAGCGAGATCCTACACTCCATTCGTTGACCGAAATTGATTTCATACAATTTCCTTCGCAACGCAGAAAGTTATCTGCTTTTAATTAGTCATTAAATCCAACCTAATCAAAATTCATCAGCAAACCGACTATAGCCGAAGCTGAAACAAACGAATTTGTATTCTGTAGCATCAGGCACAAAGATGTTTTTCCGTCGCTGACGCTGTGTGGCAATTTGTCGCGGGACATGCATATCTCAAGATCTGGGGTGTACACCGTGAATTCATTACCGGCCGGTCGGCTATGTGTGTAAATGGAACGGAAGCACTGAGCATAATTCAATGCGACAGACGGAGTAGCGTTGCTTTGCCGCCGAGCTGGTTTCCATGGCGACGGCCGCTGTATGCCCAAGAGTAATTCGAAATTATATGCCTAATGCTGGTAGTTTATCAAAACTGAGGCTCCGAGAAGAGGTTTCATTAATTATTGCGGTAAGAATGAGCGTTTAAAGAGGGCGGATGATAATTATAATGAAGGCTTAGTTTCTTTTTTTGTACATATTTTTCGTAACAACTCATGAAAACAGGGGGTCTAAATCTATGTATCTATCTCTGTCTGTCATCATAGCAACTAAAACCTGCACGGATTTTTTTGTAGATCTACATTGCTAATGACGATCTCGTGTCATTAAGCCCTAAGCCATAACTATATTTATACAAAAGTCTGTTTAGTACTTTAAAGCTGTCTTGTTGAGCCTTCAATCCGTGTTTATTAGGAAAATATTTTTTTCAAAAACTCATCCATAATTATTTTAACCGTACAGCGTTACGACGCTCCTGTTACGAAACAAATAAACTTGAAGTCACTTGACTTTTTCCTTTTGAAACGCAACGAGACTAACGATGTCGACTTGTTAGGCGGTATATTTGCATCTTAAAAACAAACAAACTCCTCCTTTGCATTACAAAAAACGACCACAGGTGTATAGTATTAAGGTAGAAATTCCAATAGGTTAAGGAAAGTAGGTATGACGTTTCGTCAAAGGTGAGGTAGGCAGATTATGCGCCGTTGCGAGTGCATCAAAAATGGAAACTAGGGAGGTGGGGGGTGAAAAATTCATCCGCCATTTAAAAATGGAACTGTGTGCGCCAGACCGAGAGGTTTCGAGGAGGCTTTGTCACTCGAACCCAGCCTCCGTGGTATGGGGTGCTATCCCACCCATGGGGTCAACGACCGCGCGATTGAGGCAGGTCGGGGGAGCCTCACCGCGCAGCCTGCCCGTCGACGTGACGTCATTAATAAAACGTCACACCACTTATATAACATGAAGATGAAATTGTAACTTTTGTTTTTGGAAACACGTCTTAACACACGACAAGTTAAATAGGTAAAGATTCATCTGTCATTTAGGCTAACCAATTTTTTATTGAAGTCAATTATAGCTAAATGTATAATTGTTAATTTTACCAGCAGATTATGTATTTACTATAAAATCTATTTACTCTTGCCGAAAATAAAGACGGCAGTCTTTAGGATGCTGAAGCTTGGTCTATATGTATTTTTAATCGATTTATAGGCATGATTGTTAAGTTTTAATGAGTGCAACAAGAAATAAATCTTTAAGAAACCCTCAAATTACATTGGTTTACATGCAAAGTAAACAACGTTAAGGAAGAATTAAACTATCTACTCTACTAACACAACAGATGTTATTTCCATTTATACGCTTACATTAGTCTTATTCATGCAACTGTAGCTGTATTAGATGGTTTTACGATAAACACGTACATTATTCGTCGAGATTAGAAACTTGTTCCACTCTCCGTGTCTTGGGTAATGACATGGAATATCGTGTCGTTTTCAATGGCGAACAGAAACTAATATCAATAAAACATACATAAAACATGTTGAAGTTGGTCTGTCTGTAAATACTAATGGTGAAGTAGCGAGTCGGAGGCGTTTGGTGTTTTATAGGTGGCAGTAAGTTGCGGGCCGAGACGGTACAGCCAACACAACAGATCTACAGTATTCATTGCTGCTTTCACTCCTCGGAAATATGGTGTTGGGATATGCGCGGAAACGTTTGTAAGGAAACAATAAATATTTTATTTCTCAGTCTTCATACGCTGCTCTTACTATATAACTCATGTAAAGGAGCAATAAATTTTCATTAAAAAACGCGCAAAACATAATCGTCATTTCGAATTGCATAATACCTCGTCTTGTGTATAGAAAATAAAAAGAAAAAAATGAGGCTATATAATAAAAAAGAAGGCAGCTAGTAAATAGACGGTTCATCATACGTGCTAACTACCGCCGAAAAAATAAGCCACGATTTCTAATAAAAATAAGGCTTTCAAACATGACACAGTACTACACAAACAGACACGTACCATCTTATTCTTTTCTTAATTCATTAGACGCCAATGCGATACTGAACCAGGTGAGTGAACGCCATGCCTCGCTAATCCCAGCAATGGATGGACAGGGGTACACAACGCCCTAGCAGGTGGAGTGGAAAAAAATGGAAAATAATAGAACAGGGGAGAATAGCGCGCTCGGGTGCCAGATAGCGAGAAAAAATTATACGATGAAGGGGACTCTTATATCTTTGTCACTGTTCTATTTTAGCCTAGTTGTCGGGTCAGCGGATTTAACAGGTCGCCGAGTAAAAGGGTTGTACGACAATAAATATGTATAACGACCCCTCGGCTATAAGTGATGATGTATAATGGAAACAAAAAAACATATAGGTCACCGAAAGGTATAGAAGTAAATATAATTATACGAGTAGATCTTTACTACCTTATGATAAACCGAGAATAAATATATCATAACATTTTTGTTTTGTAAATGATTGTATTGGTTAATACACAAGTATAAGCATTGTGTGCTGAAATTACGAGTTCTAATGGTATTTTTATGGGGAAGGAGGCAAACAAGCAGACGGCTCACCTGATGTTAAGTGATCATCGCCGCCCATGGACTCCCGCAACACCAGAGGAGAGACAAGAGCGTTGCCTTTGAGATAAGAGTAAATTATAATTGTTTTTAGCCAACTTAAGGTCGTCCATACTAATATTATACATGTGAAATATTGTATGCTCGTTACACAATCACACCTAAATGTATGATTGGATTTTATTTAAATCTATTCATAAATCTTGACTCACAAATAGTTAATTTGCCCATTACCATATTTTAAGGTATTTGACTGAAAAACCGACTGAAAATCCGCGCCAGTGGTATAATAAGAGCACACGTTCCCTATTTCAGCTGCAATGTCAAAAGCTCAACATACCATGATGGTCGTCAATCTTCGATAGAGATAGCAACCAAAGAAGAAGATTTTTGACCAAATAGAAAGAAAATTAAATTCGCGCTAACAGCGACGGGCAGCCAGTTTATCATAAACATTATATAAATATTAAAACACAATACCCTTAATCTAAATAAAAGATAATGCATTATCTAATTTAGATTATATATAATAACTTAGTACACACATAATTGCATTACTAAAAAGGCAATATTGTGCAAAAACAAAACGCATTTAACATTCAAACTGCATCACGTATACAAAACGTCCCTTCGATTTTATCGCAATGACCTCAAATTTGGTGATGCAATGTATTATTTTTTGTCATGAACGCACACAGAATTACAAAATGCACTCATTAACCATGAATTTACTTCATAAACTATTGTTTCAGAAACAAAATGAACAGTGACACAATGAAACTCGATATGAAGTCAATATAAAAAAAAAGTTATTCGCGATAAAAATTACTATTGTCCGTGTACCAACAAAAGGCAAAAAATAGACGTTGGATTATTTGGATAACGATTGCATTGCACCCTCAGCATTTTTGCATTCGAGACTTCATTAATCATCAAGCAACTTGTCCATAGGAGTCGGCTGAATGAGTCGCGTACCTCACAATGCCATACGGGCATTTGTGCTCACAAGGGCCTTTGCTCAGCGTGAGTAATTCGCAAGGGCAGAGCTATGGGGCATTGTTGTCGAGTGTCCTACACCATTGCGACAACGATCTCGCGACGACCCTTTACCCCTTTTTTTTCATCAGGGGCCCCGAGTGTCGGCGGAGGACCCTAGAGGCCCTCTAGCGTGATAATACTGATGAAAAAATGCATACGACGCGTCCCGTCGAAATTGCACTGCGGAATTATTAAAAAAGCAAGTGAAAACGGCCCTCACTCGTCAACGTTTGGGGGTGAGAATTTCTTTTATGATGGGGGAGACAAGGCGCTTGATCTTCTCGCATGTTTGTCCTTTGACTATGTGCTAATCTTTCGTGTCTGATACCAAATGCATAGTTTTAACTAAAGCAGCAGTTTATTTTATTCATGGACTGTCATATATGATCAATTTGATGTGTTAAGTGTTCTCGCTCACAGGATCGCAGAATGCGAAAGTGCTGAGGGTGCAATCGTCCATAGTCAACAAAATCATCGCCAATAAAGAGTCTAGTCACTGGTTTTCCATAAAAATTATATCGTAAGAAAAATGAGTAGTATACCTTTGATGAGCTTAACACATATATTATCAGCTAACATCATATACATGCACATAGTTTGATAATGTAGATGAAATGCATCATTTAATACGGTTTGACTATATCTTTCCTTAAGCTAAAAATACTTGTCACATCACACAAATCCTTCAGACATTTCAGGCCTCGATCGCATCACATTAAGTTTCATAACAAGGACATGACAAGTGAAACATCAAAACCCTTTCGGCGTCGCCTTATGACGACATTAATGGCGTCGGCGATGCCGATTGCGTAAACGGTTTATCGGGCGAGGAGAGACGGCCGCATCCGTGTTCGAAATAATCCGGAGTCATAAACCGAACGGTCCAGAGAATGGACGTAGTAAAATTGGAGTTACAGCAACGATGGGGGCATGGTTAATAGGGATATTTCACACCTTCGAGAAGATTACAGCAACTATAGGGGGCATAATCAATAGTATTTCCGCATCCATACCATTGAGAAGATAGATTAACGTCTAAGTAGCTCATATTTTACAGAGACGATATATTCATTTATACTAACATGAGACATCCGATCCTTTAACTTTGCAATAACAATGGCACTTAACGTCCTCGACAATTGTTGCAATTTTCCTTATTTGGTTCAGAAACAATAAATGCACTTTAGAATCGTAAAAAGCGGCAAAAGTGATACTTAAAGAGGTACAAATGCTAGGGAGGATAGACACGCATAGAAAAAAAATCATATGCCGTGAATTTTAACAAGCGTTAATGCTATAATATTTTATAACTTGAACGAAACTTAATCTGGTGTCTTAGACACCAGATTCGAAAAATAAGTCGGCAGTTTTGCCGACTTATTTTTTAATTCTCAAGCTGCAGTCGCTAAGTCCATTTTTGCACTAATATTTAAAACTATTTCAACACGTTACATCATCCAACATCCACATGTATCCAAATAACACATGTTTGATAACGTCTATGACTTGGCTATGTTCACATTGCATTGCATGTTATGAAGGCTAGACATAAAATACGCAGGATTAAGTCATCGATAGAATAAAGATATGTGAGTTGCTTCCAATTTTCTAGGACGTTAAATGTAGAGATAATATACGAAGAATAAAATTATTATTAAAAATAATTTTTGATTTACCACTGACTAAACACGTTATAAAGTTAAAAAACGATTACGTAATTCATGTTCACTCTAGCGGACACGGTGAGGCCGTAGTGGTGGGAGGTCGATGACTTGCGGCGTGCTCAGCTGTGGAGGCATCGCGCTGTACCGCCACACTTCTTTCATTTATTACAAAATTTCGGCTAAAACTATGCACTATTTCGTTGAACTGCAGCATTTTCAAAGTGGGCCAGTAGATTTCACTCCACTTCAAATCAATAGAAGTCCAGGTACTAAAGTGTAGAATGGAATAGTTTTACCAAAAGTAGACCAGTGGACTTATATTTATCGCGGCGAAATTTAAATAAAGAATAACAAAATACTAAAAAAAATAAAGAATAACAAAATACTAAAAACATCTCACAGTTCGTGCCAGGCCGCTGTTACGAGATTTGAGAATGCAAGTAAATCTTACCTTTACAACAAAATTGCACTTCTTTACTGAGCACAATAAATCCTTTACAACACATGAACTATTTTTAGATGACCACTAATTCTCTTTAGTGACTCAGTAGTAGTAAAAAGTCTAAACGGGACAAATGCGACTTTCCTGCGTTCATCTTAAGGTCGCGGTTCGTATTGATTCTGCACCAAGGGAATTATTTTATACGGCAATAAATAATAATGGACCGTCTTCGGCCTTGGAGAAATTAGTCAGCGTCGCGGCGTAGAGAATTGTGAATTTATGCCGATACGTCGCAATAAGTTAGGGCCATTTCATTGCATTAAAAACAATAGAATGAAACCGTGACGAAATTATATCATGATTTAATCCGTTGAAACCACTCTTTATATTTTTGCATTCCCCACAGTACCACAGCCCTTTATAAAGTCGGCATAAAATAAAGTATGTGTGACTTTCTGGCCATGTCTATCCTTTACTTTTTTCATTCCTATCGCCTCCAAATCCTTAATTCCGACCCCATCCTATCCAATAAACATATTATATTCCTACGTTGACAACGCACTCGCAACTTTCCAGATGTTGTGTGTCTATGGGCGACTGCATCGCTTACATTCAGGAATACCGTCTGATTGTTTGTCTTCCTTAACGTAAAAAATTATAATGCTCGCCATAGTCTGGTCGACATTTGGCATACATTCTTGGTTAAATTTTCAAGTAATATTAGTTTAGTACACACATAACAAACGTTTTAGAATTATAGATACGCAAGTTAAGAAAACAGATGCACTAAATGGATTTGTATGAAAATAAACGGTTTAATAACAGAATTAACATATATAATGATTTATTTAAATAATCCAAAAAATTATAATTCAGCAGTTAGTAACTAGTAAACTAAAAAACATCTATACCTTATCTGCGGAACCCTAAAAAAGGGGATGGCAGATTAGCACGCGCCTGCATCGCATGCGCCGGCGCAGGTGACCGCCCGGGCGGCAACAATTTGCAGGCACGCGGGTAATTATATCTCCTAAGGCCCATCAAGCACGTCGAGGGCAAATAAATGCTATAAGGCCACGTTTTCAATATTGGTGTACAAAAGGGTCAATTATCACGAGTGTAATATCAGCTTAAATAAAACCCAGTGATGTTTCCGCCTATTTTAGACTATAACAAAAAGGCGTAGTAAAACTTAAGCGGCAAATTCTATACACAAAAACAAATATATCTTTTCCACTGTAACGCTTATGGTTTATTTATTTAATTTGCCATTATACACGGTTATATAATGATGATATGAAAACATTTTTAAAGTTATACCACTTGTATAGCCATTAACAAATGACGTGCAAATATAATTTAATTCATCATACATTTTAATGTAAAATATAAACATAATTTAGTACACATTTTACATTATTACATCAAATAAGTACTTATAATCTTACATAATAATATCTTTTTTTGCAAATAATTAAACATATTTAGTGGTTTATTTATAATATCAATATAAATTATACTTAAAAATTAGGTGCTTGCTTAGCGAATCTATCTAAAAAAATGATGATTCCGCGACCCTGTTGTATATGTGGAAAAAAAAATAATTTTAAGATTTCATAGGTTATCTTATAAAAGTTGATGATCAATATCATAGGGAAATTCACCCCCTTGAAGTTTTACTACACTTTTTTGTTACATCATGTGTTAAATACACACATACAACACAAAAGATTTATAATTTATAACGGGTAAAACTACGCTAAATAAATTCATTAAAATTTTTGAACCAAACATCGTCCATTACTATGCAGGCTTAGAGTTCTAAAGTCTAATTCTAAAATCAAATTCCAGAAACGGACACTGTAAGACTACATATAAATCGTTATTCTATATAGCAATGGTACAAATGTATGCACAAACAAACAATTTCACTGTTTATCGTCAGTTATCTATTCAATTGGCATCAATCATACGTGTCAACGAGGTATTTGTAAATATTTGGGGACGCATTTACATAAGAGAGATCGAGTGCATAAGCGATGTCGATTCATGAATGACAATGAAAAATATTGACATTGCTATTCGCGCGTATTGGTTGGTGTATACAAAATGATTCACCGACAAACGTACAAATGTTTGCACAACATTTAACAAGATGGATCGGTTATCGGCCGTATATTTGGTCATTGTTCGACGAGGGAAAAGCATGAGCGGAGGTCAAGGCCCAACCGAGTAAGGATATTCGTGATTGAAAATAAACACGTCCTTAAAACAATAAATGATGACGCTGTTTGTTTCCCGATGAGTAATTTTTGTGATGTACTGAGATGATATTCGTCAAAAATAATGTAAAAGTGAAAGTAACATATGGTGAAATTTTGGACACACATTGTCAAAGACAGAAGAAGTTTTACAAAAATTGTTACTATATAATTAGCCAGTACGCTCGGCGTATATGTGTTCTTCCTCCTTCCTCCTAGCCTTATTCCCAAATTACTTGAGGTCGACTTCTAATCCAAACAAATATTACCTGAATATCAGCTTTTACACAGAGCGACTGGCATCTTACCTCCGCAACCCAAAGGTACAAACAGTATTTGAAGGATGGATTTGTTGTTAGGATATTTGAAGACACTGACATTCCTTAACGACTGTCAAAGGTGTTCTAGACAACCGGGAATGATTTTATACATGCCCATCCGACCCTAACCAAACCAAGAAACAACAACACAAAGTCGTTGTCCCCCCGCAAGATTCCAACCCAAGACCTCGGGTTTGTAAAGCGCCTAGTGGAATAGGCACTGTCCCATCAACGAAATGGGATGGGAGGAGGAGAAAATCTAATATCCCAAAAAAATATTGAAAACTATACATTACCGCAAATGAGCAAAAACTAGTGATTTATAAAAACCCAACATAAATATATTATAACACATCTGGTCGTAACGTTATAATCCATCTGATGAAAGTCGTTATAACGGTAGCATTAATACTGCCTTCGCATAGCAGTCGGCGAGTTCTAGTTCGACTTTAATCATGCTAAAAAACCACGTGAAAAAGTGGAATCATTGCAAAGCTCTCGCGTGGTAAGCTCATGGTGGTAAATGAAGGTGAAGTTATACAGCTCGTTTGGCCCTTAAGACATAACCTCAAGAAATATAAAAAAATACATTACAACAAAATATATGTTTTGTTATTGAATTAATTTAATATAATATCATAAAGATATGTTAACTAAACACATGTTTCTGTGTCAATATTTGTTAATATTTGGCTATGGCTAGGTAGAAGTAATAGTTAGTGAAGACTTATAGTTAGGCCACTTATAGATTGCGTTTCTGACAGGTCGTGATCGAAATCGGCAAAATTTTGAATATCTTTTATTAACCTTAATAAAGAGTAATAACATCAAAAATTTATTAATTATGCCGACTTTTGGGCTAAAATTCTTAACAATTAATAATATAACAAAGTTTTTAGAAATCTGACCACCTCAAACTGTGCTGTTTCAAGGTTATGTCATCAGTTTGTTTTTGTAGAGATGAGACAATTTTTGACACGAATTGACAAGTGTCAGAAACGCAATCCGTGAGCGGCCGGACTATAAAATACATTCTCCTGAAGTGTAAAATAATTCAAACAGAAACGTTACATTAATAGAAAAATGCTATCTTTAATGAATAGTACGGTTTTTGTGTTTTGTTTACCATTTTTGTAATGCATTAGATGTTGCCAGAACTCATGAGCGATAGTACCCCTTTTTAATCAGCTGATTCATAATAAAAAAAAATCAATCTTTCCGGATGAGGATTGTTCTACGAACGAAGAAAATAGGAAAGTATCAGCTGTTCGGTTAAATACACCAGATGACTTCTCACAGCCCAACAGTTGTACGAAATATGTCGGGTATGCTGACTAATTATTGACGCGACCGCAGGGCTGCCATGTGCTAAGCGTGGATGTGTGGATGTGTGCGTGCGAAAAAAACATGTTCACAACGTATTGTTAACGATAGTCTGTTACCTAAATAGTACAGATATCCCAATCTGATTTCAGTACGCTGAATAAACGTTATTTACTGCCTGTGACACAAAACTAAACCAAAAGATACTTTAGCGTCACAATCCGTTATTAGAAAATTACTAATATATCGATACCTTTATCCGCTTACCAGCTAACTCCACTTTTGTCAATAACATGAAGTTCGGAAAGACATGATTTGCAAAGAAGTTTAAATTGTTATGTTATCACAATTCTTTGAATAAATAGTTCGAGTACCTTCGTGATGTCTCCAGTCGTTGAATTTTATGCCTTTTTTGTATTTAGTTTGAATTATTCAAGTATTTTAAGGTAACCCTGACAAAATGACTCAAAGGAGTTAGCCGGTCTGCGAATTAAGGTATCGATATGCATATAAATATCTATAAGTCTAAACTTCGTTGTCAATAAGTAGATCTGAATTAAAAGTTGGGATGTTTCTATCTCGAGTAGTGACTTCAATATCATGTTTAACAGTTATACTGGAAACTGAGCCGAAGCAACAAATGGACTGGAGAAGTTATCGTACATAGATATCAAGGAAGAACTAGAAATTTGTAAATAAAACCTAAAACAAACAACCGATGACCGGATGGCGCAGTGGCTAAGGCTAACATATACAGTATAAACTCTATATAACGACACTAAAGGGACTCATAAAATAAAGAATGCATGACTTTCGGCGATGCCGGATGGCCATCCTATCCAATAAACCAGTTATATCCGACCTCCAAGGTTGACAACGCACTCGCAACTCTCCGGATGTTACGTTTGTCTATGGGCGACGGGATCGCTTACCATCAGGTGACTGTCAGCTTGTTTGTCTTCCTTTCCATAAAAAAAACTACATTTTCTGACGTTATACAGAGTTTTCGTTAAATGGAAAGAGTGTATGATTATATAAAAGGCAAGTTAAACCAATCAAAGCCATGTGATGTCTACGCTTTAGGATGTTTGTCATTGAATCGAGTGACATTACATGGAGATTACACTGTAGTTGATTCGGATCTAGGCGTATGTGTCTATATCATTCATGTATGTAAAACGTCCTTCTTAATAATAAGGGCAGCTAAAAAGCAATTAATAAAAACAAGATGATATTATTGCCTTCATTTATCAATAAATATGTCTTCAGAAAATAATGATTATACACTACCATGGCCAGTGAATAAGCAGTTCTTGAATATGCGACAAACAAGTCGTGTCGTCCGTCGCACTACACACTGCGATCCACGCGACGATTCGTCACGATTTAATTGTTTCATTTCGCACTTATTGACGACAGTGACGCACGCCGTGTGTAAGAATTGGAGACAAATATGTATATAGACGTAAATATTCTTCAAAACATATATTTTCGTATTGAAAGAGGTCTTTCCGTTGCGGTATTATAATTTTGTATGTACCTTAAGGCTTCATCATCATACCAGCTCTCACCATCATTTATAACATGGTTTGATAATTTGTTAACAACATTTATAACATTTTTCATTATATTGTCATCAAATCAACAGCAATATTTGAATATAAATTACAATGAAATGCCTTGGGAAGAAATTATTCAAGTATTAATGGCAATATTTTTTCGAAAAATACTTATCACTTTACTAATACTTGTTAAATAAATACTTCTAATATTTGGTATAGAATATTCAAAGATATGTTAACATAAAAGTCTACGCGGAACGAAAATCCTGAGCATGAATTAATAATATACGTCACGCGACGAGTGCCATCCAACCGGATGTTTCACAACAACTGCGTAATTTCCCAGCGGTTGTTTTTGAATTATTTATAACAAAATTATGTATGGTGAAAGTAAACTGTAATAAAATTATAGCCGTCGTATATAAGTATGTTTTAGAGAAATCCTATCACATTAATTTATGCAAGTTGTAATTCGTCATTTATTAAAAAATATAAAAGGACACAAGGTTTCCTCACCAATGTTTGACACCTAAGCTTCCCTATAACTCAATCAATTTAAATGGAGAAAGTTTCAAACGAAACAGCAAGTGTTCATAGATTAAAACAAACTGCATATCAGAGATGACGAGACACGGAGAACGAAAGCTATGGAAGCACAAGAAATATGTTTTAGTTTTAAGTCTTTATTTTTTTGTCTAAAACGCTGCTTTATTATAAGATCAAAGCCTTGCGTTCAATGGCGTTTTTATAAATAGAAATCGCACAATGACAAACACCCTGATCCGAAACAACCATTTATGCGTCATACAAATATTTGCTCCGTAAAGGAATCGAACCCACGAACTACGACGCCACAGCTAATGTCTTAGCAACTGCGCCAACCGATCATTTAATGTATGCTCATTTGCGTATATCTTAAAAATGCTAAATGTTAAGGTGATATTCAAAACTTAATGACAAATTATCGATCAAAATATCGAAAAGTATGTATCGATACATTCGAATTAAAAACAAAATTATGGAAATCGGTTGGAAATAGAACGGACTGGCGAACATGTATTAGATTACATTAATTCTTTTAATATAAAAAAAAAAAACTGATATACTTTATATGCTAGCCGCACTCGTAAAGAATACTTTAGGTATCTTACATCACGCTATGATGCCGTGAAACAAATCATATTATTAAAAGTCTAATACGCCACTTATTTTAATCCCGTTAGATATAAATTTGACAAACAAATAGTTTTTCTTTTATTCCGCATACTGAATAGGATGCGTATTCAGAATATAGTTCATTTCCCACCGGCGAAAGGGAACCGGTGCGGGTGTCAACGACCGGGCCCAACCGGGGAAGACTACAACATTCCTAGAAAGCCATCGGGGCACAGCTATTTCGATCCCGCAAATGCATAGGGATTGTGTCGATTTCGCATTAGGGAACGCACGATACTATATCACCGAGCGTCCGGCCGACGTTCGTTGCGTTTCTGACAAGTTTTGAAATTAATTGCGAATAGACCGAGTTGTAAGCATGATAAATGGATGCCAGAGTTCAGGTTCACTTCTCAAAGTGTAATGTAAAATAAATACAATAAAAAGTGGAACGTGTGTCTGTACATCACATTTACATGTCAAGAGAGGATTTCCTTCCTGTTCTTATTATAAATCCTACATCTAGTGTTATAAGGACGTTTTACAAACATAAATTATACAGATACCACTACATCCAAATGAACAATTATTTATAGGTCGGACAAATATTTGCCTTAGATGGGAATCGAACCAACGAACTGCAATCCTCAAGTGATGACTTGCTGGCAAAGACGCTGAGACGTTAGTCATGACGTCTTGACAAAGCTACAGGATTTAAAATATTGTCTATTTGTTCCATTCCGTACATCTCTGAATATATACAACGGATAATAATACTGCCTTGATGCGCAGGTTGGCTTCAGCCAGAAAATGGCCTGTCATATAAATCGAATTTCAGAAAAAGTAATCATCATTTATAAGGCACAATTTGAACCCTTTTAAAATTTGAAGTCGCCAGAAACAGCTAGAGCTAAATATAAAGAATCTAGCAAAGAATTATCCCGATCTAATCTTTGTGAGCCTTGCCTCGGTCCAGTACCCTCGTAACTCCTTAACACGCATTTCTACATCTCTATCACAATGATGCATCTACAACTGTGTGAAATGCAAATAAATCTGCCACTAGAGAGCTAGGTACACGATAAAAAAACCGATCCATAACGTATGTAGCGGAGCGTGTATAATGTTACCGCGTTTATTGTATTTAACGAGATGATGGCACAAATAGGCAAAAAGCATGTCGCGGAATGGCGGGCCCGTTTAAAAATAGCCATTGAATAGTCCATATATCGTGAGGGCGGTATATCTTTTTGCAACAAAACGAGACCGTTTGAACATTCAAACGTCTCGGTGCTTGTCTTACAGGATCGCATTGTTTATATATTATTGGAGACTAAGCTTGAGACAATATCATCGCCGGCGAGGCTGCAATTTATGCGGGCGCATAAAATAATACAAACGAAAAATAGACGATAGCAGGTACCCTTGAATAACAAAATCATATTAGGTAGATTCAATATTAAGAATCTATTATATGTTAAATATCTCCATGAAAGAACTTAACACAGAATGCACCTGTTATGTTTAAGTTAAAAATGAAAAAAAAAATTGATAGATAAAGAAAAAAATTAAAACATTATTACTAGAATATAGTTATTAAGAATTCGACTAGAGTTTGATATCCAACTTTAAAAAATGATGTGGCCATCATCGTCTTGCATACAATAACTGCTTAAAAATAATAAAAGATAAATTCCAAACAGAACTACAATATCTATGTAACATTTTTAATCTTGCTATACTATTAAAGCGTCGCCCATTACTCATCACAGCCACATGTCGATTAGTCTTAATAAATGTCGTAAAAGAAGCAGTCACATGACGTGTGGGTATATTAAAATTATGATTGTTTTGCCACTCTACTACATCGCAAATGAAATATTATTCTATGATGTACACATTATTAATTAAAATTACTTTAATATTAGAAATTTCAGTGTGAGACGTAGCACCCAACGTCCATGATACTAAACATAGCATCAGTTTATTTCCTTTTTTATTTTGGCATGTGATTACTACCATCGATAGTCATTCACGACGGTTATGGATTTGTAGGTCACCAAATGCGACCCCAGCGCAGTAAGTATATTTATTAACAGTAATACAAAATTAAGCGATTATTTTACATACTAATATTACGTAAGTGTGCCAGTTTCTTTGTTTTTGTGGAAATTGACTTTTGTTACTCTATCGCCGAAAACGGATACGCATTAGTGCTTGTGGATAAACAGACTCATCTGCCGGTACTAGTATAGTACTACGATGACAATAAGTAGCATCATATATAATGTATAATGACCGTTTGGCGCAGTTGCCAAGGCATTGGCTGCGGCGTCATAGCTCGTGGGTTCGATTCCCACACGAAGCAGATATTTGTACGGCCTACCAATAGTTGTTTCGGATCTGGGTGTTTGTCTTTATGCGATTTATTTTTGTTAAACGCTTTTGTGTAACAAGGATTTGATCTTAGGATAAGGGCAGCGCTTTAGAAAAAATGTAACGCATTACACCAAGTACATTTTGTGTACGTCTTCATGATTTTTGTGACATTTCGTCACCTCTATCGGGGCGCAATGAACCCTGTGACACATTAGGATGCTGCCCCTTATCTGTCTGCTCTCGTCTCATCTAAAGCGCTCGTTACGATTCCGGGCACGTCCCGGCGTCCTTGTGATACGAAGATCGCGTCTCATTGCTGAACGGGTCTTTCAATTCAACCTAAATTGCTCCGTTTGAATTCGTCAATGTTAATGTGCGAATCTACGGCATTAAATTGACTACTTAATATTCTTTTTTATGCAACTAGCACAACTAATGACTACTTAGGTGATTTTTCCAATAACAACTGTGTCCTGTTTTATCTTAAAATCATAAATGTATAAACGAACATTGCAGCAAAAAAAGAGTGTGCCGGGCACGCACATGAAAGGGTTCCTTAGCCAGAATTTTTTCGATGGTCCGTCCGACCGCTTGGAAAAAAAAAGTATTTTTACATAACTTTAAAAAGCAAGTTTCGTATCTTCAACTTTACATCTTTTCGCCAATTTTCGTGACAATCGACGGACAGACGTGACCTAACTATCAAAGATTCCTAGTGGACTACGACAATTTAGCACCACGACACCATTAGGTAATTTAAATCAAATAATAAATTGCGTAAGTTAATAGTTTCATAAAATTATCATCGCCATCGTTATCTTCAATAACAAGCCAATTGCGCATTCACATAGATAAACAGACATTTCAAAAGAAAGCTTGCGTTACATGTGAAAATGATTCGTGGTGATAACAAATCTCTATTATCAAATAGACGATTACCATACACGCCATATTACCTTCCATGTCACGTAATAGCCGGTAACCTTCCTACGTCCGAGCGCTCATTCAAGCAATCATTCAATGATAACAACGAAATAAGTACATGCACACGTTGTATGGAAAAATGGATGTAAACCGCAAAGCCCTCCTAGAGTTACCAATGGAATTTTCTATGCACAAGTTTATTTTCACAGAAAATTACAAAAACCGACTTCAAACGCCTCAAGTATATTTTCGAAACATGTCTTCTCCGTTATTTTGATCTTAAAAACAAACTACTAATCTGATTTATATAAAAAAAATGTGGAACCATTGTGGATGTGTACTTTATCAGATAAAACATAAATTCTTAAAATCTGTTAATAATTGGCGGAGATATGTGCGAACATACATAATTTAAAAAAAAACAAACTACTAGACGGATTTTACTGAAATATTTATGGTTCTCTTTCGGAAAAATACCATATCAGATGATAAAAAAAGATGTTTTAAATCGGAAACATCCGAACTGAGAATCCTCCTCCTTTTTTGAAGTCGGCTTAAAATGTATGTAAACCGCAGATCCCTCCTAGAGTTACCAATGGAATTTCCTACGCAAAACAGGCGTCGGATGTTTACTGCGGAAACTGACTGTTTGTTATGTTACAATGATAAATTGGTTTTCATAGACCATTAGCGTTCTAATAATGGACACTTGCTGTAGTTAGTCAAACATGATATGATCGATTTCCCAAATTCACGCAATAGTCAATATTATTGCTTATCAGCTTTAATATTGATTATGATTCACTTAATATTCTTAGCTAAGCAAAGACGAATATTACGTCAAAGCAGTTTTAGTTCTATCGATCACAGCTGTGTAAAAATTTTAATAGAAAACTTTTATTATTTAAACAATTAATAAATCTGTCCTCTGATACAATTATCATATATACACTATCGCCTAATATATGATATGATTAGATCTAACATATCAAACGGTATGCATATTCATATGGTTTTTACATAGAATTATGAAATAATGTAGCTATTTTATGTTCCCGTGACATTTGTCTCGCGAAAAATCCATACATATGCATTGTGTTACTTATGATAATCAGATAATTAAAGTCTGTCATCGAGTCGGAGAATTTAAATTGTGATTTACAAAAAACAATATTCTGCCGCGGTCAGAATAGATTAGTACGAGTGAAATGATATCGTGTCGACGTAATTTAATCTGTCCTAGAAAAACCGCATGCGTTCAACTTACAAATTAATGTATTCAGCGATGAAAATTTATACGTTGAAACCAATTCTAAGGCAGCGATATCGAGTCTAGTGTCTAGACACGCATTTTATTAGGGCTGTCAAAAATAATTTACATCCATTGTTACCTTCATTCTGATTAAATCCAATTGAATTTAGTTTTGATAAGAACTTTTTATCTCTTTATCACTCAACATTCTATATGCTTGCCTACTTGTTTGTGTAGTAAATATTGTTTTCAATTTTATAGAAAATTGCTATGTGAATCACCATATGTTAAGGTAAAATTATAGACGCTTCCACTTCGATATTTACGATCCTGGAGCCCAAACTCCGTGGCGAGGATAATCATGGCGTTAACAAAGTATAAATTGTCGCTTTTATTACTTGAACACTGCCAACCCTGTAGATATATAGGCGCCTCCATACTCCGCGCAGATTATGAAGCTCGGCTGCGCGTAAATAATTTATCGGGCGAACGGATTTTGTCGGGTTCGCGGGGCTCACTTGTTTCCTGTAATTTATCAGCGGCCGGCTAATGTGCGCATTGTAAAATTGGCAGTTACACGTAGCTCGGTGTGTACAACAACCGTGTAACAATACGGCGGTGGGCTATTATGAAATTTGTACCACGGAATGGCGCTAGCGCAGTTGTTGGCAAAAAATTTACCTTGCATATTAACGCTGTTAAAAATAACGTAAGTATTCTCTTCAACTATGTCTATACTAATAATATAAATCTGAAAAGTTCGTTTGTTTGTTTGGATGGTTGATCTCACCAACTACAGTAGCTACTGGTCCGAATTGAAAAGTTATTTAAGTGTTGTATAGTTAATTTATCGAGGAAGGTTATATATTTATAATATCACGCCTTAACCAAAAGGAGTTAAGCATAAATGTAAATTGTTGCAAAAACGGGGAATAACGCGGGCGTGACCGCTGGGAGTAGCATATCAATTATACTGACTTAAATATACGTATTACGTAAGTCAAATTAAGTAGATCGTAAGCTTTTTTATGTAAAGGAAGACAAACGAGCCGACGGTTCGCGTGAAGGTAAGCGAAACCGTCGCCCATACACACACGCAACATCCAAGGATTTGGAGGGGAAAGGAGTGGGAAAAGAAAAGTATAGACATGGCCATCCGGCATCCCCAAAAGTCATGCATACTTTATTTTATGCCGACTTCATAATGGGCTGTGGTACTTGGTGGTACCCTGGGCGAGCGCCGCTGTAGAAGTGCAGCAAAAGCCGTGAAAAGATGTTTTGCTCCACCACCAGGTATATTGTACCCCGGTATACTACCCGGTATACTTTAAAGTCGTATCGTTTATGCAACACAGCGCCGCTTATTATCACAGAAACTGACACCCACGACAGGACGGAGTTTATATTTGTATCGTATATGGAACATATTAGCCGCGACATCCACACGTATGATGAAGTCGTGGGCGTCGGAACGCGAGCCTATTAATAACCGAGTGCATTTTGCTCACTCCATGCGCGAGGTGTTGTATGAATGCATCTCTCGTCGCAGCGACAAAGTGTTAGATATACAACACTATCTTAATGTGCGAATACAATTAACATGGGGCATTCATAACATAATTACTTTGTTACGCCTTTATGCCTCAAGTAATCAACAAATCATTACGATTCGCATACACGTCGTCATAAATATAAAAATAGACGCAAAGTTACATATAGAAAAAAGTGCTATTTTCTATGGATAAATTCATAATTAAAAAAAATCAAGGAAAGGAACAATGCCTGTTTTAATATGGCATACTGTGCCAAGTTGCATCAAGTTCAAACATTTTTTGGAGATTAGACTCATTATATTAACTCCTGCAGAAAATCCTTTCGTAAAGAGAACCTGAAGAGTCAAAAATAGTTTCTATTTCATTCTTCGTCTCTATGATCGATTGTTTAACCGTCATGTAAGTAAAGCAATATTCATATTTTTATAAATATGAATCTAAAAAATTAAATTCTTTTCGGTGCCGCTTTTGGGCATTGTCCTTTAAATAATTGTCAGACGGCCTCCTGGTTGATCCGAAAAATAAAGATTTGGATTATATACTCGAACGAAGTTACGGACAAAACCCAAATTGAAATAAACAATTTTCAAACTCACTTATACGCGTATATTTGAGCGTACTATCATCACTTTATACACTATGTAAATATCAACAAGCTGCTTGGACATACGGGAAAGGTGTACAAATGTACAAGTGGTGACAAATAACCCATTATGTACACACCCAAGTTTGTCCGGCCAAACACGCGTCCACAGTAGCGTGTTATGCAAGCAATCACAAACGCATAGATGTAAACTCGCCGTGTATATCTTCGAGCTTCCGCTGACCATCCCGTGCGATGACGTAACCCTTGGCGTATCACGGTGCACGTGGATTCCCACCACGTGGTCGGAATGACGAAGATTAGGTCGTAATTGATACGCACTATATTACTAGCGCTACTCAACATAACATAGTAACTACGTTAACATAGTTAGACATAAATTTATTTATTTTACAAAAGTGTACCTCACAATTCATATATATTCACATCTGCCGAACACTATTGTGGACAAACATGTACATTAAAACACATGTAAATACCTGTGGTAATTATTTATTATGCGTTAATTTAAATATAAAATTATATGTGTTTTTGTTATTATTTATATTCTTAACTAATTGTGGAACATGTTTTTTTCATGTTTATCATCTGTAAGGCCGACGCTTTGACTTTATTGATAAAACAATATCATTGTAAAACATAAAAATGTAAATTACATTTTTTTTATTTCTTAATGTAAACACGTATCTTCTGTCCTGAAAACATGCGCAGGTCAACAAATACCCCTCGCTATATTGCCGAGTTGTAGCTGTCAAATCGAAAAGTATAGTACTTTTTGATAGATCTGACAACTTGAGGTCAGAGTCGTGCTCATTCTAAGTTAAATAGTACATTGATGTCGTTGTGTGATAGGATTAGCTGGTAGAGAACCCTACATAGGGTTAAGCTCAATTATTATATTAATTTATATTTGTTTTATTTGCTACTCTGTATTATGTTTGTGTACAATAAAGAATAAAGAAGTAAACTAACTAATATTAAAAAAAAAGTTTAATCAGTATCGACTGCAGCAGTTTCTTCACATCAGCATGCACTCCTATATTGTATAGGCAACAAAGCCGTTCCTAGTGTTAAGTATGGTAATAAGACGCCAATTGCTGTGCAAGCGAATGCCGTACGGTGACGATACCGGGTCGGACGTGATGTTAATCCTGACTCTATCTACGAGAACACTATACCATCACGTATAACAATAAGCATTGCACGGGGCGAACAAGAGCCGAGTTACATACAAAATAAATGCAAAACGGCACCCAATAACCGAGTGGTTTACTGACCGTACCAACGCAACACAAGACCTGGATTCTAAACACGAATCTTTTATGTTCGTCTTAGACAACATCGAACTATATAAATACGCACAAATATTTAAAAAACATTTTTTTATGGAAAGGAAGACAAACGAACGGGCGGTTTAACTGATGGGGAGCGATCCCGTCGCCTATAGACACAAAAAAGATAGTCGCGAGTGCGTTGTCAACCTGGAAATTTGGATAAAATAGGTTTATTAGATAGGATGTTGTCGGGATTAAGAATTTGGATGGGACAGGAGTTGGAATAGAAAAGGGTAGACACGGCCATCCGGCATCCCCAGAAGTCATGCATACTTTATTTTAGGCCGACTTTATAAGGGGCGGTTGTATTTCCCCGAGCGAGCGTAGCTGTAAAAGTGTAGCAAAAGCTGTAAAAATATGTTATCCTCTACCACCTGTAAATTGATTTAAATTTACAAAGGAGGCACTAGTAGCGTAAAGTAGAGTAATGTTAATATTGCATATTGATAAATTTTAAAATAAAATACATTATTAATTTCGATTTGTTTGCGATTAAAGCGATAATATCAAACAATAATAGCTAACGTAACACTTAAACGAAAAGTAACGAATTACGGTCACCTACTTTAAGCCGAGGCTAATGACAGCTTAAGCGCGTACAGCATCGTCTTACGAATGGTCTAATGTCCGTCGTATAAAAATAAACGAATTCAAAAACACACTTTTAATGAGTATATTTTATATTTAATAAGAATATTTTATAATTGCAGAAGGGTGCGGTGGCCTGTTATAAAAGTGTTATCACATATATGAAATTTCACAAAACCACGTGAGAATGCGTTGCTTAAGAAATTTTAAAAATATGAGCTCTGAGTAAAGTGCTAAAAGATAAAATGAACAAATGTTTGCAATTTACGTCGATCGGTCGTTCGAAAATAACCAAACGTTAAAAATAACAACTCAGTATTATATAGAAATAAACTTAAAAAATTGGGTGCAGTACTCAAATGAGAGTATTTATTTCTGATATCCACTTTGAAAAAAACTTATTATTTCTCTTAAAATTATTACTTTGAATACAAATTCTGATTTGTCAGAACACTTCGTATCTGCAAGCGAAAACTGCATTAAAATCCATAATCCAATAATGACATTACGAAAGGCAGACTCATATTATATAGGCAGACACACTATCTTACTAAAGAGCTGATTAACTGCTGAGGTTCACTACCTCCGACATAGGACCATAGTGCTATAAACACTTTGCCTGTAAGGGCAACGGGTGGCAATTAACATCAGGTGCACCATTTCATAACTCTTGTTGATAAAGCAAACGTAGTGGCGATATATGAGTATCGTGCCCATGCGACAACGGCATAATCTCTCAGAGCTGATCAATTCATTGTTACGAATGAAACTATTGGGATATCCACTATACAAATAAAATGTTAATCGACGCTTAGCAAGCGTTTAACATCCAGGTATTCGCATAATCTTCCTCAGCCTCTGCAAGCATTAATTCCTCGCCAAGCGGAGCTGAACGGAGAACGCCGGAAGTCGGCCGTTTTCACCATTTCTATGCTAATCCGATTAGCCGGCCATTCCATCCGCCCTGCATAGCCGCCCGACTATAACGTGTTTCGCAAATTTACTTAAACCATATCAAATGCAGATAGAAATAATTAACACCGAATAATTTACAATATGGCATAGATATTAAACAAGTTTATTTTCACGGAGAATTACAAAAACTAACTTCAAACGCCTTAAACGTGTACTTTCGAAATATATCTTCTATTATTTAGTTATTTTGATTTGAAAAGTAAACTGCCAATCCGCTTTTTATAAAAAAAAAATATAGAACCATTGTGAAAGTGTACTCTATTAGATAAAAAATATGTTTCTTCAAATCGGTTCATATGCCGAGATCTGTGCGAACTTTCCTAAATTTCATTACTTTTATTTAA
This sequence comes from Graphium colonna, assembly GCA_025505425.1. Taxonomy (NCBI): domain Eukaryota; kingdom Metazoa; phylum Arthropoda; class Insecta; order Lepidoptera; family Papilionidae; genus Graphium; species Graphium colonna. The sequence goes on along the minus strand of JAOCPS010000028.1, from coordinate 763,919 downwards.
AAACAAACTAATGAATTTGATACATAAATGACGGAGATACGCGCAAAAATACGTAAATTAAATTCTGTTACTTTGATTTAAAAGAAAACCTGCTAAACAGATTTATCTAAAATTTTATCCGATCATTTCTTAAGAATACCCTATAAAATAAAATAAATATTTTTTAAATCGGTTCATAAATGGCGGAGATATGCGCGAACGTAACTAAAAAAAAACAAAAATTCGAATTCAAAACGTTCCTCCTTTTTTGAATACGGTTAAAAGATACATGCGATACGTTATATACACATGGCAAAATTGTATTTTAATGTTAAACCAAAGGCTAACTAACTAAACAGTGAAATGCATTTGGCAATCTTTTTAAAATACTACAAGTAGTTCTAAATTTTTGTTATCATTTTACACACGCTACGCCTGTTTGTCCATTAATAAATATCAATATTTGCAATGCCTTTATAACTAAGTAACACTACGAACCTAACCAAACCTAAGGTGAAAAAATTATGGTATTTACATGAGAAAATAACTATTTTAATCATAGACACAGACAGCTCATAATGCAATGCAACATAACATCTACTGTAAACAGAACATTGAAATTATATAAAGATCAACCGGACCCAAGA
>JAOCPS010000028.1:750423-763193 GCA_025505425.1 Graphium colonna | reverse complement strand
ATTGCTAATTAAACAGTCTTATAGAATTGTATACAATGGATTTCCGCAAAGTAACGCCTGATTCTATTAATTATCGTTGGCATTAAGTAAACGTGTATGGTAGGTATACCAAGAAAAGAGAAACGGGCTGTAATCGTTATTTCACGCCTAACTACAGTAATTTCTCAACGATAGCTATATAAAGTAAACGTCACGTTTTTCATACCTTTCATATAGATTGTTACCTTAAAGTATTTCACAGAGTTCAAAAACATTTATATTTAAGCTGGCACCATCACGTTTCCACGCCGCCTCAACGTAAACATATTGGAATTTTACGTTCGCACGTTCAGTAAATACATAACATTGTGTAAATACGTGTTCAAGAATTCATTTTAATGTTTATTTATTTCGTTAAAACACGAATATAATATTCACTTGGTTACATACACAGATATATATGGAGGTGACTCATGTTTTCAGGGTTTCTAGTCTTTAATTATTTAGTTACTAAGTTAGTTAAAGGTAAACAGGAAAAGAGTACACAAGAATATATAAACTACATCGAGCAGATGCTCAATTTTATAATTGTTGTTGTTGTTTGTATACGTACGTGATAATTTATATACAAAAATACAATAAATCTTTATACCACTGCAGTCTGTGTTCTCATTTTCATTGTATTTAATTATTGCATTAATAGAAATGTACAAAAATTGTTTAAAAAAAACAATAATATTTAATTATTGTTTTTTTAAGGTGCTGTATGTGGCAGAGCATAACATCTTTTCACAGCTTTTGCCAAACTTCTACAGCCAAGCTCGCCCGGGCAAGTACCTAAGCTCTTTTCAGAGTCGGCATCAAACAAAGTATGCATGAATTTTAGGGTTGTCGGATTGCCATTTCTACGGTTTTCTTATTCAAATCCTTTCATCTCTATATCCTTAACCCTGATTCAATCCCGACCCTTCTATACAATTTTCCAGATTGACACACTCATAATTCTCCGGAAGTTGTGTGTGTCTACGAACGACGGGATCGCTTAACATCAGGTGAACCGTCTGGTTTTTTGTCTTTCTTACTATATTTTAGGTCTAGTTAGTGGTGAATAAAGAAAGTGACGTTAAGTTAACCAGATAAGCAAGCGCAAAGAAATTAGGAATAAAGTTTGAATGACGGTCTCAGTCTGACCTTTTTACTTTAAACTAGTTCGAATAGTAAAAAAAACTATTATTACATTTATATTTAAATCATTTGAATTGATTGATAAACAGAAAAGTTTTGTTATATGTATACCCTTTTAAAAAACAAACAGTACACCGGATTAATATGAGGAGATTGTTAAAATAAAATATAAAATGAACGAAAAGGGCTTAAGTTCATCCGTTTATAATTGCACCAAATTTTTGTCCTCATGAATTTAAATGAATTTTATATTGTCGCAATTGGATATGCGAGAGTATTTATGTAACGACTTTTTTTTAAATTTAATAAATAATTTAGTTTAAATAAACAAATTCTTTACGCGTTATACAAATATACTCTATATATTATATACATTTACTCACCGCGTGGTCATTTAAATTTATTTAAAAGTTTTTAATTATTTTGCGGTATTATCGTCCTTTTCAAAACGGATAGAAAAGTAAGGCACGACCAGCCAGCCAGGCAATGTTTATGTAATATATTTCTCAACATGGAAAAAATATTTTATAATTTTTATTATTATGTTTGAATTAATGAGTGTTAGATTTAGCACAATTGGCGTTTATGTACAAGAGGAGTGAAGAATACCAAAATAAACAAAACAAACAGAAAGAAGTACAGTCCAATTTCAACGCTTACGGTATCTATAGTTATTATACATATTCGACCTTATCTTTTTATTTTTTCTTTTGTATGTAAATATTGTTTTACAAACATTCACTTATATGTATGTAAATATTGTTTTACAAACATTCACTTCGAAGCCGTTACGAGTCAGTATCGCTGTGTCCTTTTTTTTATAAAGGAACACAAACGAGCAGACGGTTCACCGGGTGGTAAGTGATCCCGTCGCTCATAGACAATCGCAACATCTGGAGGGTCGCGAGTGCGTTGTCAGTTGGAAATTGGATAGATCAGGATTATTGGGCGGGATGGCTCGGTATTAAGGATTTGAAGAGAAAAGGAGTGGAAAAGGCAAAATGGTAGACATGGCCATCTAGCATCCCCAAAAGCCATGCATATTTTATTTTATGTCGATATTATATAGGGTTCTGTGAAAATAATTATTAATTTTAATGTTCAACGCTTATTTAGCCATTCCCATCATAATTAAACGTCGCAACGAGTAATTGGTTACATATCAAAGATGACCGCTGACCGCTTCAACTTGACCAGACCGGGGTCAGTGACCGCATTAACGAAAATTCATTTAGCAGGAGGCAAAACAAAAACGGCGAATCGCCTAAGCATTTGGCCGTCACAACGGTCGCCCGCGGCGGAAATCTCGTTTCGAGTAATTACAGGTCATGACGCCGGCACGTGGTTAATTATTAAATCGAGTAAGCAATTGGTTTTGAATAACAAACTGCCAGATTAATCTTTCCATCTAAAATTGTTAAACGAGCTATGTATAAATATATTTGCTTAAGATCGTGTTTGAGAGGAATTAAAGGACAGTTGGAATCTTCCGCTTTGTAAGTTAATCTTGTTATATTTAAATATAAAAAAGCCGTTTTAACATTACAGAATTATTTTAAAATGACTTACAATTTGGCAAGTTTTATGATATAGCTAAGTCAGACATTGATTTGAAAACAATAGGTGTGTGAACTGAATGACATCATTAGTTACATGAAATGATTTCTGTGTTTGAATACTGTTAGAATAAGGTACCTACTGTATAGACAGTATTCGCATAGGAATATAATAAAATAGAAACAAACATATGTCTTACAATTTGTCGAAACTGTTAACATCTCACGTGGAAAGAATAATAGCAGCACAATGGAAAAGTAAATATTTGTTTTACTAATAAGCACGTCGTGACAATACACTGACAGTGCATTGTGTATGCAGTTAAAATAATAACAATTGCATGCCATTTCATTTATCCATGTAGCAGCAATGCGTAGCAGAGATGATCTGAAGATAAACTGTCTTGTAGTTCAGCGTTATATTTCTTGGTCTGAAAGGATATGAGGATGTAGTAGATGATCCCGATTATGAACGATGTTAGAGACAATAGTCTCTACTCTTAAACTTCCACTCGGATTTGCAGAGTTCAATATTTTTAAATTAGGCAAACCGACTTACTTGTGACTTATGGTACTTATGTTTTAGTCTTTAGACAACAAAAAAAGTCTTTATAAGAACAAAATCACCCTCTTCCTAAAAAAGAAAAATATGCAACCAAACAGTAAAAATCATATCTAGATCGCATGAGAAGTTTTCGAGAAAATCATGAACAAACTTACATACGTCTTAATAGAGTACTAATTTATTATTGGGGCGGTTTAAGTTAAGTGCAGTTTGTTAATTTTTTAACTCATTTGAAAATAAATAAAAAAAAATTAAATTTATACATGCTACAGCGAAATATTTACTTTTGTTCTGAACGTTAAAGAACTATCTCTTATTCTCCAACTGCCACGAACCAAACATGATAACTTCTTTCGAAATCGGTTAATAGGGCGCCAATTACAGCAATCCTCCGGTTGTCATTGTCCCATTGGTGTCTCAATAATCTGTCACGTCATCAGAACCATCGCAATAACTCCAGCCAACGGCCAAGTTGCGGATTCACAGTGCCAAGCGATCAGCTGCCAACCTCGGTCGTCGACGAGAGCATCAATTCGAGCAGTCAGTCACCTTCGCGGCCAACGGCTTTATAAATAGAGACAGGTGTCTGGTGAAATTATGAAAATAAAAATAAAACAAAAAATGTTGAAGTAAACATTGATTGTCGTATAAATAATTGTGTTGCGCCGGTTCGCGTATTTATTGAAACCGCCTTTGAGCGCCATATAGTTATACCAATTATATATATTTATAAAGATGCTATTTTTCTTATTTTTATACAAATGTAAATTGAAATATTAGTTACTTTTGCTTAGTTATTTGTTGACGGAAAAAATCGTATGATATCTATATGTATACCTGAAAACTAGTTATTTCCAGTTTTTGGGCTTCTATGAGGCGTCCTATTAAGAAAACATGTTAGAGATTCAAGATCGCATCCTATTTCACGCAGTAGTTTCAATGTGGTATGCGTACAAACATACACACACAAAGATAGACAGACAAATTTAAAAAAATGTGACTTCTATTGCTGTTATGAGGACACTTATTATAAATCTTTTTTTTATATATTCTACGTACAACCATCGGAAATTTAAACATGATTATATATTTAGATAGATGATCAGAGAAGACCACACCACCTTGCTCTGCGGTAAAGGAAACCTGCATATCTAAGAAACAATATTTCCGGGATATGTGAAGTCCGTCAATCCGCACTTGGGCCGCGTGATGCCCTATGCCCTCTGTCTAGAGGAGTCCTTTGCCCAGCGGAGGGACATTTAAAAATAGGCTATTACTTTACTTTTTACAGAGAAGACGATTGTTTTGTGTATACTGAATGCTGTATCTAAAGCATTATTATTTATTTATTAGTTATATGTATGTACGTATCAAATCGCAAAGATATCATCACTCAAAAATACTTCCGAGATAATTCAAAGCATGCTGTGCACAAGATATTTAACAATGAAATCGCATCGTCACGGTCCGTTTTAAACTTAACAGTCTAAGTCCACGCTATACAAAATTAAACGCGGTAGCGAAGTACCTTTCAGGAACACCGTCCTATATAGTCCAACGTGTTTACACTTTCCATTAACATTACTCACCTGAGTAGATTCTGTAGAGGGATTCCAGCAGCCCTTGCATCATCTTGACGGAATTGGGTCGCACTGTTTACCACCGAAAAAACTTGATACAAACTTACACACACAGCACAACCGCTATTCGTGTCGATTTATTGCCCTTTGCAAAGGTACGTTTCGAACAGCATTACACCATTATAATCATATAATGCGACGTGTTCTCCCCGCGGGGACAATTCGGACTTTAATGCGAAACAAACGCTGCGAACGACAATTGTGTTTTGTGAAACGGACATTCAAATGGTTTCGCTGCGGCGAGTGCAACGTAATCGGGTATAATGCGACGGATGAAAAAAAAACACAAAAAAAATGTCCATATATGCTCTAGAGGTGAACGAACAGCACGGTGGTCAAATTGGAGTAACGGTAACCGCTGACGGATCGTTATCATCAATCAGATTTGCGTAACTATGCGCCGGCAATTACTCCGTGTACTTCGTAGAGATCGATTCATTGGACGCGAGGAATGCTGCAATGTCCCGATAGATAAGACAGAAAAATGACCACCTAAAAACTCAAACCGTATAATAACCCATTAGACTACCAGAATATTCGTGAACTGGCCGAGGTTAGCGCACAGTATAATAAAGTCCAAAATAATATTCAAACAACTAAAGCCACAATGATGTAAGTCCCTACGCCGACACCCACACACGGACAAAAATACAAACCAGTCTGTCACAAACCAACAAATTGTTTATGACGACGAATGTTATGGAACTAATAAACTCAAAATGTAGGCGTAGAGTCCGTCAAAGAATAAATTTTATTGACGAGTTACAACGATAATATATTCGACGAACAAAGAGTAGTCTAAAACATGAAGGGTAAAATAAAAATATAACATTTCATTAGATGGTTACTGAGTCTGGTCTATTGTAAATAATGAAAAGGTATTTCGTGACTACAATTAGTACGTATTTCGTAAGTATAATTAATTATAAAGGTTTACTGTACACCTTTGAAAAATGACTTGCAATCTCTTTGAAATAATTCCGAAGACAAACAAGTATTCAGTTCAGTAATTAGCCGTTTGTTCTAAAAGAATTCACAGAACCTCTCGGGTGTCATTAATCACGGGAACAATGCAACTTGAGCTCGCTCATAACTTTTCGTCATCTTAACACTAACCACACATGACACTACGTCAAGTAACTTGGTTTTAAAGTATTATATGATACTGTAGTAAATTAAATTTGAACAACAAGTCTTTGAAATATCAATTACAATATCACTAAAGAGAACCGGTGGTAATGCAGAAGTTCTTTGTGTTTACAGGAATTGGTTGGAACATATTGGATTCTTTTAAGAATTCAGAAATAGTTTACACCGAACCAATGGCTCAAACACGTACCCAAGTCATAAATAATGATAAAAACGTGTCGTAAATTATAAACCACGGCACACGTTGAACACCACTTGTACCGAATCCGTCAAGTACAATGAGAGCAAATTTTAAAATAGAACCAATAATAGGAATAACATTGTGCGAGGAATAGGAATAACTTGGATGGTAACTAGATACTTGCTAAATATTTTTAAGTCAAATGTTTTGCAAGCGCTTTCATACAAAAACTTTGAGACGATATCTCTGGACATTACAAGAAAATTGCCAGCGTTTAATCCGTGACAAATTTATTACATAAAAAAATCTACGTCAGACGTATTTTACGGGATTCAGCATTAGTGACATACTCGACTGTCTCGATGTATTTATGGACGTGTGCTTAGTCTCGTAGTAATACTAACTGGAGATAAATTTAGACATTTGAATATAAACCATCCGTTGCAATTAAACTCAAGTGCAGCCGTGGAGAGTGCACTAGAAGAATTTTGAAGGCGCGCATTCAAGCTCATGAAACTGAAAGTCGTAATATCCCTCGTTAGAGTCCGAATATGAGTTGAGACGTCTCATCATAAATCACAAGACTAAGACCTTACAAGTGTCACGAATGCCAATTTGTTCAACGGCAAATTGGAACTGACACGTCTGCTCTCAATCGAAGAGTCGTCTGAACGGGGATTTTCACGTTTGATTGAAGATAAGCAGATGTGTATACGGCGATGCAATAGCTGTTTGATCGAAGTTCAAATAATTTAAACTTTATCCGTCTGGTGTCACACTGTTCACTTAATCACTGGCACTGCTAGATGAACTAAAGGGAGAAGACGTTGAAAGTCCACTAAGTGAGGATCACTTTTCACACGCGTTAGTCGCCGCGCCAACTGCGCAGCCTGAACCCTCGGGGTGGCTGTGCGAGCTACCTATCATGCGTCGCCGGAGTAGGGCCCTGGCGGGCGTCCATGAGCAGTCGCGCGCCCGCGCCGTCCGCGGTCCGCCGCACCGCCGCCGCCACTGGCGCATCGGGATTATTTATAAATCCACACGGACAGGGGGTCGTAGAATTTCGCGCGACGCGGCATGCCAAAACAAATGGCCGCGTCGGGGCCGCGCCGGAAGCGGGGCGTTGGTGTGCCAGGATCACCGCCGGGGAGCGGCTTAGCTTAGTTATTTCGTTTGACACGCGTAGAGTGCCGATTGATGAGAATATTTTTATTTCGACTGCGTCCGCGCGCTAGCCGGAACGTACCCGTAGCCCTGATCGCGCCGCCCACGTCAACAGGTGTTTGACGTTCTTCATTCGTTTTCACGCACACCTGTACCACTGGCCAGAATTGACAAGAATCTTCACTTTTGATTGTTTTTTTTTTGTTTTAGAATGAAACGAAACTTTTGTGCGATGTTTTTTGTATCAGTTAGATACAAAACTACCAATAGTGTTCAAGCAGGAAATTGATCTCGTAACTATGCTGTAGACGTTACTAAAAACGTTGCGGTAATGAGTCACCCACTGACATAACAAAAGCGTTCGAAACTTGGCACCCGAGACCGAATACATCGTTTCTAGATAAATAACGTCTTGAATTATGGCAATGACTATACGAGAAATTCTAAACGAGTCATAAAGATAAAAATGATCGCGATTGTTCAAAGAATATTAGTTGCATTCACGTGGCTCGGCCAACTGTAATCGTTCCTCGTAAATTCAAAAGTTTATCGCTGAAAAGAAAATTTGTGATTATGACAGCGCCGCGCCACAGTTCACGCACATACTGAAACTGATACATGCTTCATTTTAAAAGATGTTAATTCTACTGAATCAGTTTTATAACCGACAGAACAATACGCGTACTATAATACAATTCCGTCTCGGCCGAGTTTAAATAGACGCACGCCTTGTCGCAAAATATTTGATGGGAGAATTTTGGCTACCAATCCAATTTTTTTCAATAGCAGACTATTCATACTGTCTAGGCGAGTTTGGCGAGTTACTACTAACTGGCTTTAGTAACAATTGCAAATCTGAGATGCCATTATAACACATCGGTCTATCACGTTGCCAACTCCACTTAGCCTCATTCTGAAGAGCTTAGGTTTCACGACAATTGTAAATTGATATGAAATGAAAGCATGGAAAAACAAGTTTCTCTTACCGAAATTGTTTTATAGTTGAATATCCACATAAAAAATACTTTTTAGTGTACCTGAAACAGAAATTTGCAATTTAAACATACATTTTATATCCCTTACAAATATTTTTTAGGTAACATATTTCAATGAAAAGTTTAGAAAATCAGTATACATTATGGTCATTAACTATTATGTAGTGTTCCAGTTATAACTTATAAGAAGGTAAAAAAACTAACTCACGCAAAATTCGGGCAATGTAAATGGAGCACTAAAGTTTTACAACGATATGCAATGTTTATAATCTGTTATTTAGTATTATCGGAGAGACCTAAGATTATCTTTAATATGTATATTATTTTAACTGCATTGGACCAGAGGTAAGTTGAGGAAGACATATACAATATATTTTTAAGAGAACATTTTTTTTGATTTTATATATGTACCTCATCTCTCGGACGTACCTCATTATATACTATAGATAGATATTGGTAGAAAGCTTATCACCCTTAAATGTTAAGCCTATTTATTAATTAACAACATATTTAACATCAAAGAGATAATGTGTCAAAAAAACCAACAAGAGGTATCTCTAACATAATTGATCCTAAAAATCAATTGAATACCATTACATCATGCGTGCACGATGACATCCTGGATGATCTCATTGACGGTAGTGTTTCAAAAAAGGGGACTATTTGGGTTACAACGAGCGCAATGGTCACAACAATTGTGTCGACGTGAAACAGGATGTGTTTCGTTAACGCCAAAATCGTCGGGTATGGATGGTAACACTCTTGACAATTTATGTGACAGGGAACGCAAAGATGGAAATGAATCGTGTTCGGACGAAGGGATAAACGATGTGGCAATTTTGCGCTTTTGACAGTTGATTTTATTTTCATAAAAAATTCAAAAACCTTAGAAGCGATCTTCCAGGATATGTCCTTTAGTGATTTTGATTTAAAAGAACTAACAAACGTACGTAACATTTTTATGAGACCACATCGAAAATTTACCCTTAAAAAAAGGTTTATAATTAAAAAAAAAACAACCCCTCGTTTTTTTGAAGAGGATAAAAACAAACATTTAGTTTTTAATACACATGACATTTTTCTTTCTGTTAAATCGATTCAAAGATTAAATACGAATCTTTGTATTGATTTAACGATTTACTTAGTAGCCTTGATCTTCATGAAAAGGGATTACAGTAAGAATTGGCCTCCAATAAAAGCTTGGCAGAAGTGTATCTTGGAAATTAAGTACATTAGCGCAAATTCTGGTGTGGCCGTAATTACCGTCATAAAAAAACCAATCAAATACTCTGCGACTGTACGTAACTGATAATCATAGTTAAAGTAAGCACCTACGTTTACCTTTATGCATTATCCTCAATTATAACGTCATCTGCGCAAACTATACCGAAAATGCATATGTCAGCTTTTCATTGAAAAGAAAAAAGATGAAGATTGAAGATCTACAAAAAATTATAACTCCTATATCCGAAATAATATTTTAATTGGTCATTTATATCAATATTCGTTAATTACATGTTATCCTATTTTACATAATCGTGTTTAATTTTAACCTATATTCCTTCAACACAAAATTGCAAAAAGTGTTGAGTAACATATTCAATTATTTCAACACTCAGAGCCCTTAGTCTTTCTGAATAAGGTTCACGTGTCCCGGCAGACAATACGCGCATTGTGAAGCAAACGTTTCGTTTTCGCCACATTCCGCCCTTGGGTGTTGCTAATGAGCTTCGAATCCATTACCAACGTTACAATATGTGATGACCGGTTGGCGCAGTTGCTAAACAGTCCTTGGCTTCAGCGTCGTTGGTCATGGGTTCGATTCCCACTCGCAACAAATAACTGGAACGAGGCGAACCTTCGATCGAAGTTTTATCCCCGGTGCCAGCAACAATGAAATTGTCAATTTTCTAATTGCAATTTTTAGTGTTGATTTACCATGTGCTCGGCGATAAAGGAAAATTGTGAGGAAACCTGCATATCAAAGAAATAATAATTCTAAGATATGTGAAGTCCATCCCTATGCCCTATATCCTGGTTCTAAAGAAGGCCTTAGCCCACTACTCTTACTACTCTACAGATAATTGTTTTAAATCTGGATGTTTGTGTTAGTGTAATTTATGTATGTATATCTTAAGAAAGTCGGCATATCATAAAGTATGTATGACTTTTAGGGTTGTAAGGTGGCGATTCCCACCCTCTTCTTTTCCCCTCTAATTCCTTAATCCCGACTCCTTTCTATCAAATTTGACGATATTGCTTAGCATCAGGTAAACTGTCTCTATGTTTGTTCTTTTCCATAAAAAAAATCGTCCTCGCAACTATTGAGGGCAGGCACAAGGGCATTCATCCCCGCGCCGCCATATCGCGCGCACGTCTTTATTAGCCATTAATGGAGACGCCATAAACAATTCGAAATAGACTCTTCCCCGTTGGGTCCACCGCGGGGATGGAGTAACGGCATCATCCCACTGCCAACCACGACCGACGAACAATTTATAACCGCGCAATGACGCTCGCACTGGCGATTAATAAAAGACCGTTCAGACGCGCGCGTTCAATCATTATCGCGTGGAAATAGACGGGATCGACACGGCATTCATTATGACGACGTCACAGAAACGCTCTCGTATTTTTGGGATGTTAAAAAATCAAAAAAAAAAATCGAGTGTTTCCTTTGCTGAAAGGTGAACCCTGATTGATGTTACGTCACAAATGATTGATTAAGAATAAAGGAAAAACAAATATACTTTTCTACGGTTCTGTGTCAGAATTTTCATCAAACAGGAGTAAACGCTAGTCTCTTATCATTTTTTTCGTCATATAAAAACGCTACCCTTAATGTATGTGAGCTGTAATTTTTGTTACAAGGAAATTTTACTTATATAAATTCTGCATACACAAGCATTCAGATCCGACACAATTAGGGAACGAGTGGAATAGAACCCACGACCCACGACGCTGAACCCAAGAGCTTAGGAACTGTGCTAACCGGTCATCATGGTCTAATGGTGGTTACTGACGGGACGTCCCGCTAAATTTGTAAATTTTGTGTAATAAATGCAGCTCTCCATACATTTAAGTTACCGCGTATAATATCAGGTCGAAATTTATGAAACTTATCTGCATATAAAAGATAACTGTTACTGTTCAGTGCCTGCTTTAATAGATGAACCAACTATATCATACCATTGTAGGTGCGTTGATTTCTTAATAATTACCACGCATTTAACTATCAATATTCAAACTGGCATATTCGTAACTACAGACGAATTATAAAAATTGAGATGAATTTTCATGCCTCTTTTGTTATTTGTCTGTCGTCTGGTTTTCGTCTCATCACGTCAAATGACGTGAGAGATTCGGGAGAGTTCTAACGATATTTAAGACTTATTGACTTGTTAAAAATGTTCTTAACACCGCTGCCATGAAAGCACACAAGGTTTTCAGTTTCACGTAAGTTTCATACAATTAATAATATAAATCTCCCCTACGACAGAATTGCGAGTATTGATTTCCTCGAGAAATTTGAATGTTCAGTCAATAAAGCAAATGACACTTTACAATGCTGAGATTTTAAAGTAAAATTACATTCAACTGAACTTATAATATACCACTAAGAACGGAAGTTGTTGTAGAGTGCTCAAATCCAGAACTAGAAAAAAGGTCTCATTTTAGATCAAAATATTTCGAAAAATTTACCGATCCCTTATTCTCTGGTGGAAGTTAAAAGTAACAAGTGAGTTTATCTCACCGTGCTAAATAGGCTAGAAGTTCCTATATCCTTAAACTCTTATCGGAAATTGACCTTATTACCCGCTGACCCTGACGAATTCAATGACTTAGATACTAAAACTGCTAGTCCTATATATTCGGTGGAGAAAATATATTCTGTCCAACATACACATTAAGTACTAAACCAATTTCGAATATTGCATCTTAATTACGAATAAGTTGGCATTCTTCTTTTTTATGGAAAGGAAGATAAATGAGCAGACGGTGCACCTGATGGCGAAAGATCACCTCGCCATTGTAAACACGCAACATCTGGAGAGTCATGAGTGCGTTATCAACTTGAAAAATTGGATAAAATAGGTTATTGTAAAAGATGAATCGGGATTTAAGATTTGGTGAAAAAAGAGGGGTACACATGGCCATCCGGCATCTTTAAAAGTCATCTATACTTTATTTTATGCCGACTTCCTAAAGAGCGGTAGTACTTATTCGGGCGTGGCCGTAAAAGTGCAGCAAACGCTTTAAAAAAAATGTTATGCTCTACCACCTCGAAAAGATTTTTTCTTCATTTGCTCCACTTATTTTAAAATTTTTCAAATTTAAAAAAAAATACCGTACTAA
>JAOCPS010000028.1:705955-731761 GCA_025505425.1 Graphium colonna | reverse complement strand
CCAGTGATCCATCGTCTATTTCTGAGTGCGTTGGATTATTTATAAAAGACGATTTGTTTGTAATGATGGCAGAACAAAGCAATTTGTATTATGCACAATCCAAACACAAATACCAATGTTCTTCAAAATCCAAAAAAATGACCTTTATTTAATTCCCCTGGAAAATGCCCGGAATCTAGGAAAGACAGAGCAGATTCGACCCGTCCGTTAAGTGTTAATATGGGAAAACAACAAGCTAGTAATATCCTGTATATTGCTAAGACCTACGATATTAAAGAAGAGCACTTGTTACTGTTATGTATGTTATCATATTTATATATTAAAATTAAAGGCACAGTTTTAGCCCACATTTTCCAATAACTTATGAAGTGTGGCGGCTCAGATCCGCTGGTACGCGCGAGGTCGTCGAATCCCCTTCTGTCTTCCGTCTCATGCTGGCCACGCCGTGTCCGCTCGTATGAGCTTGAATTACATTATTAATTTTTTAACTTAAAATTACTTTTACTCAGTGGTAAATCACTATTTTTATTCTTCTTGTATGATGTATGGTGAATCAGCCTGTATAACTACTGAAAAATATGTTATGGACCCACCTGTCCACACTTCTTGACCATAATATTATCCGGATGCCTGTCGGCTATGCCCAGCACGTAGGTGGCCACGCAGTATCCCGCGCAGCTCATCGTGAACTCTTCCACGGCCTTGTTGAAACCACTCTCCGTCGGGTTCTGTTTTCTTAACCACTCTGTGAAAACACATGAAAAATTTCGTTGTTTCTGATGAGAATAGTAACCAACATAATTCTTTAGAATAATGTTGCAATCACTTTAAAATGTGTTAAAATATATGAAATTTTAAAATAATGATCTAAAAGTCGAAATAAAAATTTATCTGTTTATAAATTCCATAAAAATGTCAATGAATGTTTGTGTGTTATTTACAAAGCTCGTATTAACGATTACTTAAATGATAACACGTCCTGGTGATGAACTGTTCGCTTCAGGCTTTTTCTAGTAAAATACAATGTTTGAGTATTTTAATTATAAGTTTTGGAAAAAAAAATGAGTCCCGCTAAGTCCCACTTTCTTACGCCAGTTTTTTTTTATCAGTAGATTTTTTTCCGAACCGATGGCAGGTACAGTGAAACCTCTTTTTGGCGGTCCTTTTCTATGCGATTTTATTTTTGTGCGATTTGTTCTGTGTGATTTTATTTATGAGCGATTTTTTTTCGTGCGGTTTTTTTATGCGTTATATGAATCTCAGCAGCGTTGGCGTCCGTTTAATGTAGGAAACATTAAACTGTCATCAGTTGTACATATACATGTTGTGGACGAACACCGACTACGGGAACTCCTCGACGACAATGCATCTGCACTTTGCGACGCTCTGTTCATTTGTTTCAGAGTTTTATTTACAAGACTCTCGTTAATCAGTGAAAATTTATCATACGACTATTATTCACAAATATAAGTATATATTTATGTATGTGTACGTATTTATAATCATAATATTTTATGTGTATTTTAATCTTGTTATGTATTTATGTAAATTATATTTAGTAAATTAGTTTATTTTTATTAATATGATTAATTTTAGTTTGAATTATTTTAGTTCAATTATTGCACCTGTGTGTACTTTATCTCCACGCCCAGGGTTGGCTGGGAGAGAATGCCTAAAGGCATTTAGTCCATCCTTTGTCATCTTAATTTTAAAGTAATGGCAATAAACTCTAAATAAAATAAAAGAAATAAATCTTGTGACAACGTACAAACAGTTACGTACATATTCTCGCTAGACGTGCGAACAGCATACGCTTCGTATTCAAGAGTTTTATCCACGATTCACTTAATTAAGGATCCATTTTATAGTGAGATTAAAGGCAAATAAATTAATTACTTTCGTTTCTATTTTCGTTTCTATAAAGCTTTGGATTACGACGAGTAGCAGTGAATTATTTAATGTGCATTTTGAAAGCATTTAAATTTTATAAAATATTTCCAGGTCTAATTTAATTGTTTAACTGGTTTGAAAGCATTTTCTCGTCTATTTCGTAAATAATGGATATATTTCTAAGTGCGACTTTTTTTATGCGGTCCCTGTCCGCCGCATACAAAAAATTAGGTGATATATCATACAAAGTTATTTATTACATGTAAATATTTATAAAAATTCCGAATATTTTTTTGTACGATTTTTTTTACGCGGTCCCTATCCACCGCACAAAAAGAGGTTTTACTGTATTTTTGACTATCAATAAAGCAAGTGTTATCACTTCTATGTTGAATAAAGAAATTTGAATTTGAAAAAAGATTTGATTAAGACCAAAGGTCGAAATGATGTACATGAAAATGTTAAAATACACTTTTTACATGACAATTTGAATACTTACGAAACAAGTTGGCCTTCGAGATGGTGGAGGCGGCGTTAAAGAGTGCGCTCTGCTTCTGGATATTGGCCACGGTCTCGGCATCGTCTACGACCTCGATCATGCCCACCGCATACTCCATCGAGATGCAGTTGTACGGGTTCAACCTGAAATATTACATGTTATGGAATAATAAGTGCAAACCACTAAGTTTTTAACATAAAAGTATAAATATATTTATAAAATGTTAAGCTTGTGATGACAGACTTAATATAATTAAAAAACCAGAGAATAACAAAACCTTGTTTTAGAGAAAGCAAATCTATATGTAGATTTGCTTTCTCTAAATTAAAAAAAAACTTGTATAGCAAGCCCTGTCATGTATTGCTTCTGCTCAAAACAAGGTACTAAACATTTAACTACTATCTATAAACATCAAATATATTCTCAAAACATTTAACACTACATGCTCTATCATATAGGTCAAAAATCCTCATGTTCAACTGAAAATGTTTGTCTTTCTATTTAAAAAATGCGTACAATAAGGAAATAAAACTATTTAGAAATGGAAATTTTCAAGTCCAAGTACAATTTGAGGGTTCTGTGTAGCATTCATAACCAACATCACTATATTCAGTCTAATAAGTAACATAAGAAATAACTACTGGCCTTTGTAAATAAAATTCATTAAAAATCACTGAAACCCAAGTTCTTAAGGGTTCTTAAAGCACAACTCACGGTCGAGTTGTGTTTTAGGAACCCTTAAGAACTTGGGTAACCCTACAAGAGTTATAGATGTTCAGACCAGGTTTCATAATGTAGCATTAGTTTAACAATTAGCCAATATCATTTAACACAAATTATATTAGACAGCGACACTAAAACAACATTTACTTTTAGTAATTACTTCTTATTAAAATCATTTTTGACAATAACAGTAGAACAATTTCGTACCGAAAATCGTATCCAGCATTTTTCCATAATCGATCCATAATCCTTAGCATTTGTAGTGTGAACATGTCTTGTCGTAAATCGTCGCCGATCTTCAATATAATTCTAATGTCCGATCCGGTAGGGTCGACGTTTTCAAATTCTAACATTAACGGCCGCATCTTACTGTCCATTACTCTACATCGTTCTGGTCTAAAAAATAAGAATAAGATAATAATATAAATTACGCTTATTCGTGTAGATGTGTATAAGTAGAATGATGTATAATATTTTGATATTTTTAATAATCCCGTACATTTTTCGTCATCTAGCACATAACAAAAACAATTGTGGTAGAAAATAACAAGAAAAACCTTTAAATTTTACCAGCCGACACATTTTTAACAAGAATATTTAATATTTAAAGACATTTTTAAATTAAACAACTTTACGGATTTTATCGCGGTTAATTTTTTAATTTTATGGTAGTCCCGTAACCATAGACGCTGTAAAGGGTTCGAAACGTCGGGTGATAATATTTAAAAATAAACCGAGATAAATCCGTAAAGTTGTTTAATTTAAAAATGTCTAATATTCGCGTAAGTCTCAGAAACAAAATTTAAAAACATTTCAACTATAATTATAAAAGAAAATCTAAAATAGGTTAACTGAATATCACAAACCATAAGGTGACAATTGAATAGAACCCCCATGATATAAATGTTTAATATGAAAACAACAGTCTAGACGGCATTCGAAATTAGGATGAAAGCTACATTTTTGTAAAACTAAAAATTAAACATATGAGATCAAGTCACAGCTAGAGATCATCTATAATTTTAAAATTAAATGTTCTTGTTGAATTACACAATGACCTGAATAAATTGTGCAATGAGACTAAGATAGATTAATGAACCTACTTAATTTTCTTGCATAATAAACTCGGCGTGAGCGGTGATACAAAATCACAGAGTGTTTCCATGCAGTGCTGTTCCTGTAAATGTTGGTGCAGTGCTGCTCTGGCTTTTGAGATCTCCTTCTTTTTACGGACGCATTGGCTCGCCCCTAAAAATAAACATTTTTATTTAAAATTACTATGTTTGTACTAAATATATACTAATATTATAAAGCTAAAGAATTCGTTTGTTTGTTTGGTTGAATACACTAATTTCAAGACCTTTTAGTCGGAATTGAAAAAATGTTAAGTGTTAGATAGTTCATTTATCGAGAAAGGGTTTAGACAAGGCATATAACATTACGCAATGACCAATAAGAGAGGAGCATAAATGAAAAATGTTGCAAGAATAGGGAAAACTTATGCGGGTGTTATGAGTACCTAATCTACTATATTTTAGCTACCTATAGACATTCGGTAGCATTCCATATCCTCCGCCGCGTGTATATTAATTCAATTTTCATATTTTTTTCTCTTATTTAAGGTATTTCAATTGCTTTTCTTGTAATATAAAGCTATAGTATTTCTTATCTTATATTTAATTAATAAATAAATGTTACGACTCTATTGTTATTTCTTAGAATATTACTTTTACAATTAAATAGATAACTATTAATGTTTATACATTAAAGAAGAATAATAAAATAAGTATCACAAAATTCAAACTTGTATTATTATTTTCTTATGGTAAAGTTTATATTTATTTTATTTTGATATCGTAGCTTATGCTACGTATTGCAAACATCTTGACCTTTATGATATCAAAATCAAATAAATCAAATAATTAAGGCATGATTTATTATTGATTATATTAGATTAACAATATATTTCAATAGGTATTATGAGAGAGCGACTCTGCATTGTGTTAATGGTATTTTAAGATAAACTCCACAATTATTACTACCCACTATTATTTTTTCGAGTTTAGTTCTTAAATATAAAGCATCAAATCATAAACTCTTGGTCTTTCTCCTTTATTTAATTGCACAACATAATTTATCTGCACTTTTATTATCATTAGCCTAATAAACTTCATTTCTTTAACTGACTAAATTATGAATGTATCTCAATTCAATAATCTCTTTAACATCGTGTGTACGATGATAGCGCCCCAAGATTGTTTAACCCTTCCCGACAGTGCTTGCGTTTCATGTGTGTGTAGTTACAGGACTTTGCGTTTGTATATAAACAACGTCGATGTTTTTTTACCTAAATTCGAGCGTTACAACTTTGTGAATGGGCTCTTAAGAAGAAAACTTATTACTAATGAGCATTATCTTGCTTTCCAGTTCTGTGTTTGATGAGAAATTGATCAGGGCGCAAAATGCTGAATATTTCTAAATTATGGATTGTTTAAAGTTTTTTTTTTCAGCCTGATACAATTAATTCTAAAGTAAATATATACCTTGAATTGTATAAAGATAACGATAAAAAGCCTGAAAATCAATTCAATTTGGAACCAAAATCTCATACACTTGAGCTTGTCGAGACAGGTGATCTGGCGCATGAGTGTGTTGATGTGATCCTGACAACCGCGGCAGTACGCCTCCAGCATCAGGCCAAAACGCACCGACACCGCCGGGACGTGCATCTCCGATCTAACGAACAATATATAGAAGTCATAATTAGGAAACTATTTTTGGTTTTTTTACTTACGATTTATCAAGGCACTATTAATATAACATTATCATATTGTTGTGAAAATTATCAATATTTGTGATATAATTCAATGAACACTTACCGTAAATGCCAGAAGAGAAAGTGCCCGATTGTCATGTTACTGTAAGCCCGTTGTAAAAGGAACACCGACAGATCGCACATCAGGTACGACTCGTGTTTCAAAGCCTGCACCAGCTGCAGTAAGTACAAGAGGAGGTTTTCATCCCTGCAATAAAAAAAACATTTGTATGAGAACTGGGTAACATATATAATTATGGGTCTACTATAAAATATATCTTAATTCCTAGATGACAACAGAATACACATAAAACACAATTAAAAGTAATATCGGCTTTAGCTAGGTTTTAATATTTAAACAAATAACCCTGCAGTAAAGACATTTTCAGAAATCATGTTTAAATTGTAGAAACTGAAAAATTACCAAGTTTACTATAATCGTAGTTTTTAGTACCTCAATTTAAACGTGTAATAACAGCAACTTGTTTAAATTTAACAGAAGGTATTTTTTAGAGCTGAAAAATCCTAGAGGATATACGACATGGTATAATGATTTAAACCATACTGATTAAATATTTGTTACAAAACGCGCGAACATTTGTTCCTTGTTTTTATTACTCTTATACTTCTCGTTTATCCAAAATAAAGAACATTAAGAAATAGTTTTGCTATGTGACTATTTTCAGGTCTGGTACAACTGGAACACTAGAATTTATTATTATAAATTTAGCAAGCGACGAGTGAGCTTTACATTTACAATGGGAATGATAATATTTTATA
Organism: Graphium colonna; assembly: GCA_025505425.1. Classification (NCBI taxonomy): domain Eukaryota; kingdom Metazoa; phylum Arthropoda; class Insecta; order Lepidoptera; family Papilionidae; genus Graphium; species Graphium colonna. Next base: position 725,054 of record JAOCPS010000028.1, on the reverse strand, counting down.
TTTGTAAAGAATGTTTGTATCTTTCATGAAAACTCTCGAGACATTTTTACAATTTGAATGAAATGTGGAATATATTTAAGTAGCATTAGAATATTTTTTGCAGATTTTAAAATATTTAAATAAATATGAAAAAATCAACAAATAATATAATCGCACATTCCAAGTTAGCGACGAGGTACTATGTTAAATATACCGAAGAGGTATTGGGTATACCGACCTGATCTCAGCGAGACACTTGACGGCGAAGCTCCTGACCGCCGCGTCCGCGTACGCGTAGTCGAGCAGCTCGAGCGCCGACTCGACGCGCAGCATGGGCCAGCCGGCCACCATGCGCGCCACGCTGGCCGCTTCCGCGCGCTCGCCCCACTCCACGCATGACAGCAGCTTCGGCAGCAGCTCGGGCGCCTCCACGCGGAAGTACTCCCTAAAGACAGGGGCATAAGGGTGGATATTGCGTCAACCATCCCTTCAAAATGCCTTCGCCCAGGAGTACTCTGTATAGTCAAATATCACGTTCAATTATAGCGTAAAGATTAAGCTCGCGTTCCATCAGGCAATCGACTTCGGCGCCTCCACACGGAAGTACTCCCTAGAGGCATGGAAGGATGGATCAACATTGAATGCGATACCAGCTCCTCAACGCGCATAGATAATGCGTCTAGCATTTTTCCAGTGCCTCCACGCTGAATCATTCCTTATAGCTATAGACATAAAGATCGCGCATCGCGATCGCACGGTTGCGCTTTAATAGACCGTCCTATTTGTTAGTATTCAGGGAAGTATTTCCTATAAGTATACATATAAAGGCTGTTATTGCTGCACTTGATAATCAAGATAGCAACTTCGGCAATAGCTCGGCAGCCTCCACGCGGAAGTATTTTCTGCAAAGGTATATTTAAGGATCGATATTACGTTCCATATTCTACCAGCGCATCGAACACGAACTCGCGAACGTAAGGATCAATATTGTATTCTAATAGACAATATTTATAGGGCAGTTTGTATGAATCCTGACACTTCCAGATGCCTCAGGAGTATTCTGAGACGTATATATTAAAATTAATATTGTGTGCAATATTTACCCGACAAAAAAACTATATCGACGGTTATAGTTTCTTTGTCTAACTGTCTAATTTTGACTTTTAACCGTCAACATAATTTCTTGATGACAAAAATTGGATGTTCTACACCATTCATTCAAAAAAACACTCACCTGGAAGCCCAAATGTCCTTTTTATCCTGTTCGTGGATTTCGTACATAGAGTCCTTCTCAGCGGTCGCCCGCAGCCGTTCGAAGTCTCGACTCAGGCGGGCGATGACGTCGGGCGAGCCCAGTTCTATGTCGTCCGCGTATGCTTTTACCACCTCTTGTTTGGGAAATAGTATTGGATGTTGACACTCGAAGCTGAAATAAAACACACGGTTAACAAGTACTTTAAGTAAGTAACGAAAATTATTTCCAAATTAAATGTATAAAATTGAAGCAATTATTTTTTTTACTTTCTTTTAAATTTATTATGGTCACATAATTTCAAAAATTTTTTTCGTTTTTTAGGTTGTTTTTGATCATTTTACCACACTCGAACATTCAACAAAATACTTTTATTTATCTAGGATTGAAACAATTACACAACATCATTAAAGTCTTCAAAAAAAATACGTCCAACAGAAGATCATCACTATTCGGGCGTATTATGATCAGACACTAAAATAAACAATCATCAGCACTCACTTAGCAAACCGAACTTGTAACGCTGCACAAGAGTCCGTATTGGGATTTGAAACCACTGTCCCCAAAGGATGGAGCAGCCAATCGTCGCCTTGCGTCTCATCAGCCACGTGAGTCCACATAAATAATGTTAAACCGTCTGTCCGTAGCTGCTCTTTGTAGTCGAAGATCATTGTGTTTGCCCACGCTAACTTGTTGATCGAATCCTGAAAACGCATTGATATATAAAAAAATCAATTTTAACCTATTATATACAAACATATACTTGGGCGGTCAGTTTTGTAGCTTTGTAACTTATTGACATAAATAGTCTTCTTCAGAGGTAAGTATTATTATACATTGGCATTGCCCTTTCCCACATGCAACCCTGTAAAAAAACAAAGCAAAAAACAAAACTGGATTTAGTTCGTTGGTAAGAGTTTTCTTATACAAAAGAAACAATTATTGTTACATCTTTATAAAATAAATTTGCATAAGTAACATTAATTATTATTCGACTGCCTAATTAAGACTTATGCGTAGGAAAGCATGTAAAAGTCGGTGTCGCTCCCAATTTCATTTCTAGTTATGTGGAATTCCATTTAGCGATGTATACAGTATACTGGTGAGTGTCTTTCAACACTCGATGACGTTATATATGGGTATCATGTATGAAAAATAAAAATATAATTAAAAATAAATATTGATTTACCATGGAGTAAATATTATCTACAGCTGATTAAATAATTACGCAATTTGTTTTTGCGTATTTGGCCGATTTGTAGCATAGTCTCTATTTTCGAATTTTAGCCAGAAGGAATAAAAATTAATCACATAATATTATAATTTAATTAATAATTTATAATTAAGTGTCCACCCAGAATCGAGCAATTATAATTAGAAGATTCGATTCCGGCCAATTTTTCTAAACCCGGGATTTCGGGATTATCTACAGCGAGTCTCGAGATCCCGGGATAGTCCCGGGATTATGTTGGTAGTAGTAAGCGTTAACAAACAGACAGTAACAATCAAAATCAACTTATTATTTTAAATCGTTAGTTATATATTCCAAAAAAACAAAACAAAACTATATTTTCTTCTGATAAAGTAAACAAACTAGGCACTTCTATGAATAATTAATGAAATAGTTTCATAAATAATTTACAGAAGTACCCTGTTTGTAAAGTATAAATATAGATTAATTTAAAAAAAAGACTATATGCTAAAGATGTTTACAGGTACTCGTATCTTAAATTAAATAGACCTTATAAATAACTTTTTAAGGCACGAAAATAAAATCTAAGGAATCAAACGTCTTATCAGAAAGCATACTTCTTAATTTTTATTGACTTAATTAAAAAAAATATCAACCCCGAAAGTCCCGGTATTCATTAAATTTACTCCCGAAGATTTCGAGAGTAAAATATGACCGGGATCTAGGCGCCCGGGAACGGTTCAAATCCTCTAACTATAATATAATTGCTTCATTCTGGGTGTTTCCCGCTAATTAATAGATATTTCACATAAATTAACTACCATAGAGTATATTAAAAATCATCTTACTTTTGAATCCTTTCCTCTCCGTTTGCCCTTTGCCTTGGTTATCTCATAAATAACAAAACAGAGGCGGGCCATCCGCGGTAAGTTATGGACTTTAATAGGAAAAGTGAGCTCCATGTCCCATTGGGCAACGCCTTCTTTGGAAACCGAGGCGACTCCAGTCTTTTGAGCTTCGCATAACGCCTTGCCGCCGTGCACGATACCTGCTTGGCACACCACCTGAAATAAAGTACCAAAAACTATAGACAAACTATTTGTTATTATTACTACTATTTATATTCATTACTGTAATTGCTTACATAAACCTTACTTTACCATTACCGAATATTTTTTTTGTAAAATATAGTACTAGAAGTACTTTATAAAGTCGGCATAAAATAAAGTATGGATGACTTTTGGGGATGCCGGATGGTCATGTCTCTACCCTTTACTTTTCCTATTCCTATCCCCTCCAAATCCTTAATCGCGACCCAATCCTATCCGATATCCCAAGTGGACAACGCACTCGCAACTCTCCGAATGTTGCGAGTGTCTGTGTGCGACGGGATCGCTTACCATCAGGTGAACTGTCTGCTCGTAAGTCTTCCTTTTCCGTGTGTACTGAGTTTGTTTTGTTAATAATATGTACAATAGTTACGGTTAAAATTGTGTTCTTTCTTTTTATATAAACATTTATTGTTACCTAAGTATTAGTCACGACACATAAGTTTTAGGCATGGGCAGTTTCACGGTTTTTTCACTTGCTATCGGTTATCTAACGTTATCGTTGCATAGAAGGAGAACGTTATATAACCGATAGCAAGTGAAAAATCACTGTAATGGCTCATGCCTAATAAGTTCTCCGGAGTATTATTTGTCATGGAATAGACATAGAGTTAGGTTAGGTTAGAACTGTAATCCAGTATGGTTCATAAATAAAATTTACTTTATTTAACATATCAGTACTATTGTATTATAATTTTTAGAAGAAATATGATTTTAAATAGAAATTGCTGAGTTTCTCGCCCCTTATTCTCTGCCCAATCTGCCTTTCGAGCTGGCAGTAGATTCCTTACAAATATTGACACTGTAACAACGATCTCGCTTTTCTTAAGAACGCGCAAGCGTCCATGTGAATATAGATATTATAAATTAAAATTTATGTACCATTGTACTATTGACGGTACCTATCGGCACGGCAGATTCTCGTTAAATAGAAATAATCACAGGAATCGTAAACGTACCTCTACTAATCTGCCTGGATCGACGTTGAGTCCACCTACGCTTTGCACCATGCAAGTGTAGTTCTTATCTATGTCCCACGACGACACGTGATTGTTTTTCTTCTTGCGTATTGTGTTTGAATAGTCGGGCGGAATCGGCCTCCTTTCCACTGGGATATCACAGCCGACTGAAATAAATTGTTGAAATAAGTAAGTGTAAATACGAAAACAAAAAAATAATGGGTGTTGTTGTTGTATTCTCACACGAAAATTGTCTTAAGCGTCAAAAAATACTAAACAGGGTGACTAGTGAGTCACTAACGACATTAAAAGAGGGCACTCGGTTGTCATCATAATTACGAAATATAATTAGGAGCATAGTTTTTGACCAAATTTTCTAAAAAATAAATAAAGCGTGAATACGATGCCGGCAGTTGAACATATGGCGAGAGGCGTAGTTCATTGACCTGAAGAAGTGCGAGATTGTCAACCGCCAATTTATATTTATTTTTAATTTTACTTTTTATTCTTCATATATGATCCCCACACATACACACACGTAGTAAAATTTCAGAGGTGAGCACAGCTTTTATAATTCCTCTGATGTTGTGAAAATCTTACGTGTAACTTTAAACGCTTACCATCAGGTGAGCTGCTTACTCGTCTGCCTCCCATTATAACGTATGAGGAACAAACAAATAAGCGAAATTAAACGAAAAAACGATAAAGAACATACCAAAGAAAAAGGCAAATTACACATTTCCATCACTCACGCGTCAACTTATCCATGCTGACGGTCATAACCTGGGGCACGCCGTCCCTGGCCAGCATCTCCTGGATGTACAGGAACTGGATCAGCGGCTCTTTTCCAAACAAATACTCCTCGCGGCCGCACACTTTGAGCACGTAGTTTCGAGGATCTTCACCTCTCATGTTCAGAGAGTTTACTTTCTTCTTCAATATCGTGTCGATGTGCTGCTGCGGCGTGCGGGACACCGGCACGTTGGAAGTAAAGGAGAACTGTGGACAACAATTTTGATTATACTTTTAATACCAACGGCATATTTAACACTAATGACCGATGAAAAACTGTTTTCGTGCGGTCGCAAGTATGCCACTGATGCAAAAAATATATGAAAGCAATCTTTGAAGCGGGTACTAAAATTTTTAACAAAACTGATACAGAACTTTTTGAGTCTTTGAAGCGCACACAAACCAAAATCATATTTTATATATATCACATACTTTAAATAAGGATGTTTGTTTATTTGTACCCATTCAAATCCTAATTTCAATTTTAGGCATGTTTATCTGTCTGCAAGCAAATTTTTGCCTTATTTATTACACTTCTTGGGAGTAAAAACTGCACACAGACGATTTGATGAGGATTTTGAATGGTGCGACAGTATGATAAAACTGGTTGATGTTACTTAATATATTATGTGGAAGAGAAAAACACCTTTTCACAGCTTTTGCTGAACTTCTACGACCGCGCTCGCCCGGGGAAGTACCACCGCCCTTAAGAAAGTCGACATAAAATAAAGTATATATGACTTTTGGGGTATCGGATGGCCATGTCTACCCTTTTATTTTCTTATCCTACTCCTATCCCCTCCAAATCCTTAATCCCGACTTCATCTTATCCAATAAACTTATTCTATCCAATTTTCCAGGTTAACAACGCACTCGTGACTCTCCGGATGTTGCGTGTGTCTATGAACGACGGGATCGCTTACCATAAGGTGAACCGTCTGCTAGTTTCTCTTCCTTTCCATAAAAAAATATATAATCAATTACCACACAATTGTATCACCTCTTAGATATTCCATAATACCTTAAAAAGGTGGGCTAGTACCAGTTTCGCCCTCTTCTTTAATAGCTCCTTATACCCTCACCCATCGATGGATCAGATGTAGTATTAGACATATTTTTCTTCCTTGTCACGCACTTGGCAAAGCAGCCATGATCGTCATTCTATCTCGGTGGAAAGCCCACCACCATCTCTCCCTGTTCGCCGAAAGTCTCTAATACCCGACCACCGCGGACCTGATCTGATCGGTCCAGTGCATGGGACACCTTCTTCGTGGCCTGGTGTCCTCTACATTCCCCTGAATCTAGTTCAGACGTTCTATGGACTGATTGCCTCGCTTTTCAGAATTCGAAGAAAAAAATTATGCCAGACTATATTGTGACAAATAGGTGCTGTTTGAAGCATAGACCCTGAAGTAACGAAACGTTCGTGCGAAATTCATGACACTCCAAACATTCTCCTCCAGCACTACATCTTTAAAGTGTCAATCTTTTTCTTTTCTATTTCCCGCAAAGTCCACGTTTTAGGATCGTACAAAAAAAATTAAAAAAACTAGTGTTCGCGCGATGATTTTGTTCATGTTATACATAATCGTATTTCGTCTCTATGCACCAAGATATACGTAAAGATTTACTTATGTTCGGATATAGTAATTGGCATAAGGATTTATCAATTTGTATGTTTGCGTTTTTTATGTATATTCCCATATATCTCCGCCCATGAATGAACTGATTAATAAAATCCTTTTATCCGAAAAGATACACTTCCGAATATTTCCCATAATATTTTCAAAAAAATCGGTTCAGTAAGTGCAAATAAAAATGACATGCAAACATGTGTCTTGAAAGAACACTTTTAAGACGTCTGAAAGCGGAAAAGATAAACTTTGTCGTGAGCATAACGTTCGCAAGATAGCGGTTATATTATGGTGCTTTTGAAATGAATGAAGGACGAAACATTTAAAAAACAATATGAAAGCCTTCAAAAAAATTAAGTAATTATATGTGATTAGTTATATTGCTCTGTAAATATTTTTGTTGTTAATTATTGTAAAAAAAATTGCATAAAAAAAAATAAAAGTATATGTGTATATAATTTCGATATAAAAAGTTACTTTTTTCATCAATAATTGCTTCTTAAAAAGTAAATATAAATATTTCAAATCAGAAAAAAGTCACAATAGCTAGTGTTGGTGACGTCAAACTAATGTCAATGTTTCTTATTATTAAAAACGTCAACGAAACCTGACATATTAAGGTATTGGGTAACAATATTAACATGTTGAAATCGCGATTCGACATTACGGAAAGGGACGATGATGTGCAAAGTATCGAGGAGGAAGAGGAGGAGGAAGAAGACAAGGTTGCAAAACATGGTGAACCGAGTTTTGGGGAAGATGTCGCCAAAGAATTCGAGCATTTGGAGATCAAATTGGAGAGGAAACTAAATAGATCAGAGGTCAGCGTGCGTCTCAGTCAACTAGGAAAGACTGCGGATGGCGATGGGTATATAGAACACAATACAATCTCAATAAATTGCTAAGCAACTTGCATTCTTATATTTTAGGGACAAGCAATGTTCCAGTTAACTTATTTTTGGGGTCAAAAGTAGATTAAATAGATAGATAAATTAAATTTATGCTTTGTAATAAACATATAAGACATTCATAACTTGGAATAAACTGCTATTGATCAACGACTACGATAAATAAAACAATTCTTAAATATATGATTGTTGTACGTAAATACTAACAGTTATTAATCGCATATTTAACGCTCTCAAACTTAAACATATTTAGTGTTTTCTTCAAACAGGTATGCGTATCTTAAAGCAACGTGCACGAACATGGGTTTAACTGATATAAAAGCAATGACGTCCTTCGAAAACTTGCAATTCGTCAATGTATCCGACAACCTACTGACCACTCAGGCACTTCAGGTCGTGACAAAACTACCGTTTCTAGTTCTATTACACGCCGATAAGAATCGCCTAAATTCCGCGGCGCTATCCAGGTCGAAATATCTACAAGTCATCATAATGAATCACAACAACATTAAATCGGTGCACGACGTTTACCAACCGGAACTAAGCACGTTAGAAATTGGCTACAATAAAGTGGAAAATATAGAGTTTAAAAACCGAATGCCGACTATGAGATGTCTGGATTTTCGTTACAATCTTATAACGGACATAACGAATTTAAATTTTCCTAATTTAGACAGCCTGTATTTGGCGGGTAACAAAATAACTAGTTTAGTGGGCATAGAGAATCTAGTAAACTTAAGAATACTTCACGTTAGGAACAATCCGATTGTTTTACTAAACGGCTTCGGTTCAGCCCAGACAAAGCTCCAATATGTTAATCTACGCAATTGCAAAGTGGAGACGTTGAGGCAAGTCAAGAAATTGCAGGTATACAATTTCTTTCATTAGATGGAGCTTGCACTATATATAGATACAATCAACGACTCAATTTGATTTCAAGCTAACAAATCAGCTTTGAAAACTTTGCCTATGTTACGGTATTACCAATGCTTTCACAGCTAATGTAATGTTTACTTTGTTAAAAAGTTATGCCTTACAGATAATCCTTTTATTTACGAAAACTGACTTTCGATCATTATATTCCAGCACCAAAAATTGTCCAAACTAATTTTTTATTTTTCTAGAGCCTTTTTTTGAAAGCATTAAGAATTTTAAGCAATTTTAATTATCTTATTTTTGCAAGTACACAACTCCATCCAGGCTGCAATCTTTATTTAAGATTAGTTGAACCAAATACTGGTCTAGCAACATTTATCCATAATTTCAGTGTTTGATGTCACTAGAAATATTAATACTAAAAGGCTGCCCCTACATGGGTGGCACGGGAGAAGAGGTTGCTGAAGTGCTTGAGGATGATGACTCCGGACAAAGGATTGAATTGCTAGCTGCGTTGCCGCGTTTAAAAAGAATAAACAAGGGTTTAGTGACCCCTGAAGAGAGGTATAATTTCTTATTTATACTTACAACAAATTTAAATTTGTTCTTATAATTGAAATTGGGATGTGGTACAATCATTGAATTCTTACATCTTCAATAAAGTCATTACTCAATTAGTTTGTCATTCTACCCTTTAAGTTAGATGATTACTGACTGCTCTAGCCTACTAGCGTGGATGACACAACCTTAGACTGTTCAGCAAATAGTTTAGTGCCAGGAGTATCTTAGCTATTTATCATGAAAAAGAAATCCAATAAAGAGAAATTTGTTTCCCACCTAAAAATGTTGGTAAATGAAATGAACATTTGTCAATAACAAACAAAAACATTTAAGTCAAAATGTAAATTTCCAATCAGAGTTTTGCACATTTTACATTTAATTTCATGCTTTAAGTTAAAACACAATTTGACAGACACAAAATTCCTTTACTGCATTCCTTTTTTAACATTTCATTTAGAAAACCATGATGCATTTCAATTCTAATGGCTTTTTATTTATATAAATGTGTACATTCACAGGGCTGAAGCAAAAATTCTTATGATTCAACAACTTGAGGAAGGTGAAAATGATGAAGAAGAAACTGAAGAAGTCCAAGAAGAAGAAACAGTACAATTTTAATTTTTTCATTATTAATTAAAATATTATGATTACAATATAAGTTTCAATAAATAAAGAAAGTTTTAGTTAGATCTAAAACTCTGTGCAGTATTTTCTTTTTAATTAACAACATATGACAAGAAGGAAATAAATTTAAAACCACACACATGAAGAGTGAACCAAATATAATTATTTTATTTATAATGCTATTACAAAATACCACAAATGTTTATTTCTTTATATACTGAAGATCATGGTTTGATTGAAATATCTTATTGTTATGAACTGAACGAAATTTCTCTATACATGTTTTAAACTAAAAAACTATTAGATCTCTCACAATTACTTGATCTATTGCATATTTGACATCTGATCGAAGTTCTAACACAAGAACATCAATATTGTTGCTAAACAGACCCGAATGACAAAAGTAAATAAATTTATCAATAGTATCAATCAAACAAAAATCAATAGAGCCAATAGCCTAATGGTTGAAGGTGTTGACGTGATGGTGTTACCACCATTCAACTATTGTCATGAACCTTATCCTAACACAAGTCTAAAGCTTAGTTGGAATCGGTAAAAAATAGTAGTAAAATTTCAAATAATTTGCTATGTATATAAAAAAATTGTTAAATATTTCAAACTTACCTCTGTATTGGCCACTTTGGTAACAAGAATGAAACAGTTGTTATTTAAGTGGCTTATTAGTGTTGTGGGCACAGAAGGGCTATCGGCAAGTCTTGGAGGACACCTATATCTTAACCGCTCCAGCCTGGTGCTTAATGCTCTTTTATTCATACTTTCTTCCGCAAGGTATCTCATTCGCATACGAAAGTCATTGACCTCAGAGCTTCTTAAACTATCAAATTCATTTAGACCTAAAAGAAAAAAGTATTTAACACAAGCAATATCAAAAAACAAACAACAAAAACCATCAAAATAAAATTATATTTAAAAATTTACAATAATTGTAAATGAAACCGTAGTTATGGCTCAAAAGACTACATTATTAAATAGTTGAATATTTCATGCAATTATTTAAAAAAATTTACCTTTCCCAATCAAATTGCTGATGTGTGTGTTTAGCAGATGCTCCCCAGGCCTTTCAATAGATCTTTCAATAATCACAAGCACCCCACACACAGGTTTGATATCACGGAGCCGCTTATTCTCATCATCAACTTCTTCAGTGACTGCTAAAGAGTTGATGAATTGGAACACATAGCCGGACATCTCATGTAACATCCCAAAGAGAGGAAATTTTCCTGCCAGGTCCCATAATTCCTGAAAATTTCATAAAATAAGATTTTGAACTTTTTACATGGCTTTCAATTCTTTTATGAATCCAAAGTTTTCCGTTCTTGACTACCACTTTTTATTTTTAGGAGTAAAGAATTTAATTAATTTCTAAAGTTAACAATAACAGATCTACATAACTCATTGTATGTGTAATTTAGAACATAATGTGTTATTTATAATTACTTTATTAAAAAATATCACTTCATCTATTTACTTATTCAGATGCATTGTAATCAACAAACAATTTTATACTTACTTTCAGGGACTATAAATTAGTATCTTAAAAGGAATTATTATAAAAAAATACAGCAAAAATAGATAGTAATGGTTATGGTAAAGACAATTGTTTTCAACTACTAGACATCTGGTTCACCTATTTTTTATAAGAGTGGGAAAGAATGGGGCAAAAATAGAAAGTAATTATTTTATTCTCTTGCAAAAAGTTTTTTATCACACAGATTAGCAATTATTACTTTATATAGGAATATTTTTTTTTTCTATTCATGGGATGACGAAATTACTAATATCACAGCTTGAAATTCAACCTATTTTTATTCATACAGTCTAGGTGTTTCAGTCATTTACTTTAAAGCAATTAAGCAATTAGTTTATCCACACATTGAATTATCAAGAAGCCCTGCAAAGTGTGTCTCTTGTTGTAGCACAAATACGCAAAATTTTACTTTGTTTTAAAAAAAACTAGTCACACCTGTGATTAAGTTTCTCTTCTAATAGAGATATAAAAAATAGAAGTGGAAATATAAATATATTTTTGTGACATGTTCTTTCATTCAATCATTGACTATATTAAGAAAATGTTCCCAAATAAATTTAAATATAATTTATGGAGTAGCCTCTTTTTAAATTGAGATATAATATATCTTGTTAATCAATATCCATATTTTTTCAATACATAAGAAACGATGTAAACAAAGTGATATACTTTCTAAAAATCAAAGTCACTTATCTGCATATGTTACACAATACAGTAACCTACTTCTGGTACACAGAGAACAATATGATGGTTAAAAGCGTGACTCATGCGGCCTGTTCAGGATGTTCTTGATCACTCACAAACTGAAATACTAACCTCCTTGACATCCTGCAAAGTAGCATCCCAACTAACTGTAAGTGGTATATACACGGAGTTGGGCATCAGGCATATCAGCTCGACATTGTCGGACGTCGAGGACGTCCAGTAGTCCCACGTATACGGGCAACTCGGCGCAGGGACCATTGTTTTGTTTGATTTCTCTCCGGACCACTCAAATTACCCCCACATCATCTTTATGCCTTTCACTGAAAACTCGCTAGATAGCGGCCGTGTTGCCGCCGGCCACTGAAAATATTATGCCCTTATAAATACTTATTGTTATTGACACTACAATGTTGAATCATAGCATTTCCTGGTATTTTGATTGGGGGGCAAATCGCCATTCGAAATGAAACTGTCAAAGAATTTACACAAACAACATTGAAGTACGATATAATAACAGACTAAGTATATATAATTACCTCCACATCAAATTTTACATAATTTATTGTGTAACAACGAATTAAATATGAATATACGATTCTAAGAAATTGTAAATAAAGGGTAAAGATTACGTGCAACAATCTACTGTAAGTACTCGCACACTGTAAAAAAATAAACGAATTGCTTATGGTATAGATAAATTTTTTTTTATTTTGTTGTGATAAATATATCTTTTTTCTAACTACACCATAGATATCACTACAAATCATATTATTTATGTTTAAAATAGTTTTTAAAATTTTTTTATTAAATATAAATTCAAGCAGCTGCTTTGCCCACATTTAAAGAAAATAAGTCACTAGGAAAAGAAAAGGATAATTTTTATAGAAATAAAAGTGAAAAAAAGACAGACTGAGGATAATGTTGACTTTCGCGCCAGACAAAATGTCTAATATATTACGTAGTATGATTGTAGCAAAACTATATGCTTTAAATTAGAAGAAACAATAATTGAAGAACTCTACATCTATACTAATATTATAAAACTGAAGAGTTTGTTTGTTTGATGGAACGCAGTAATCTCAAGAACTACTAGATCGAATTAAAAAAATAGTGGTGGTAGCCCATGTATTGAGAAAGGGTTTAGGCTATGTAACAACGATATGATCGATAGGAGTGCAGCATTAATGAAAAATGTTGTAAAAACGGGGTAAATTTATGCGGGTGGAACCGAAGGGAACAGCTAGTATTTTATATGTAATGTATATGTAAGCGTTTTTCAGTCTTTTCCCTGAACTTTCAAATAATCATTTTTTGTCACTTTGGGAATAATTATTTTAAAGCTGTGACTGATGTGTGATTCAAGTAAGACCCACATAAATAAAAAAAAAAGTTCTATTCGCTAAAATAATTATGTAACATGCAGTGCCAGCTCATTACTCATGGTACTGGTGGTGCTAAAATTTCAGTTAAATTTTCCTCTTTATGCTTTTATTTTATTTTTAATAATTTCATGTTTTATTAATAAAAACAAAACAACAATTACTAACGAAACTGTGTACACAAAACATTTAATATATAGCAACGGCATGTTGACAAAATAACTGTGAAGCTATAAATCTTTTAACACAAAAACGAACTATAGTCTGTTAACTGGGTTATTGTCTTCCTATTATAAAGCAAAGATATTCAACATAAAATATTAAAAAATAAATCCTATTTCGTTATTCATGTAGTTATTATTAAAACAAAACGAAAACGAAAACGAGTAAAGCAATATCGTAACCGACTAAGTACGTTAATCTCATTTCGTGACAAAATTAACCATGCTTTAGAAAGTGATAGGTGGTACAGCTCTTAGCGTTATGGTGAAAAGTTACATTATGTTAGCTTTGTAAAAACAGATATAAAAAAAAAATTATATTGATAACAATCGATATGTACCCGTAACGATTTTCAGATATTTTTTAATATATCGGATACATCTCTATAGTTCGACTTTTAATTCCATTCAGTAACTTGACAGTTTAAAGAAAAATAATGTTACCACACCTAACCTAATAGCGTTGCGAACTGAACTATTTGCGTAAAGAGTGAATGGTATAGAATGCTTAAATTATATAAAACTATATACGAATTCGTTCCCAAAACATATATACTGAAAATTTTGCGTGGCCAAAGTATGTTAGATTATATAATATAAGAATAATAATTATTTTTAATAAACGGAACTAAAATAATAATTATATAATTTTGCTTTTTCTTTAATTTGTCATCTTACTAGCATTAATTAATTAAATGCAAAAACTGATACTGGGCTTCAAATTTCGCTTCAGCATATTTAATATAAATTCATTGTATTGCTGAATATTTTGACGACACAACTACATGGGCGTAGTACTGTAATAACTATACTGTACTTTAACAATGCGAAAAGTATTAAAACATTTAAATTTCACCAGAGCAAGTTTGCTAATAACTAGACAAGACCTTATTTCATGATGGCAACATTATCTACGCTTAATCAAACAATATCTCAGGGAAGGACGATACATCAACTATCAAGATGAAACCTGGATCAATGAGGGTAACAAAATAGTGATAAAATTTTATATATTATGATTTATTTCAAAACCAAACCATTTTGTACAAAATTTAGGTTTTTCTTCTTATTTCAGGTCATTCTGTAAGAAAAGAATGAATGGATGAAAGCCAACATGACGAGCATTATAGAAGGCCTTACAACAGGTCTTAAAAATTTTATTGGTAAAGGGAAAAGACTGATAATTTCCCATGTAGGCGGAGATGAAGGCTTTTGGAGGTAGGGCTTCTCATTTTTGAAGCTAAGAAAGATAGCCAAGATTGGATATTACCACGATGAAATGAATGCCCAATGTTTCAAAAAGTGGTTCGAGGCTATCTTACCTGAATTGTGGCCTAACTTGGTTGTAGTAATGGACAATGCCCCTTATCACTCGCTAAAACTAATAACACTTCCCAAGGTGTCTTGGATGAAAAAAGGGATACAAGAGGGGCTTAATAATAAAAATATTTTATACGAAGAAGACATGGTGAAGGCAACACTTATAAATTTAGTAAAATATCAAAATCAAGTGTTTGAAAAATATGCAGTAGACGAGATAAGAGCACAATATGGAATTTAACCTGATAGAATTAGTTTGGGCACAGGTAAAGGAGTATGTATCAAAAAATAAAAAATCTTTCAAGATAAAAGAAGTAAAAAAATGATTTGAAGAAGGAATTAAAAATGTGACACCCTCATCATGGAGTGCTTGCATATCTCATGTTATAAAAGCAGAAAATGATATTTGTCGTATGGCCATATTATTGATACTTTAACTGATATATTTATAATCAATGTAAAAAGTGAAAGTGAAATATCTGATTTAAATTAGTAAACCATAATATCTCTTATTGAGTTGTTTTATTTCAAATTAATTAACAACTAACAGACAAAATATATATCAAATTTGGCAATATTTAATAATATATATCGTATTTATAAGAAGGGTTATTAAATAAGGAATAAAAATTTGCATGAATGAAATTGAATAAACTGAAATTATGTACGTACATTATTTCAGTTTATTCAATTTCATTCATTCTTACGTCATCTCACTAGCTTTATTTTGTCAAAAACTGGTCACCCTTTGTCTGTCAAGTTATTGAATATAATTAAAAGTCGGACTATAGTAATAAGAGCATAAGGCAGGCGCACTCGCACGTAATCGGATAATACGGAGTGAGACAAAATAAAAACACATTATGAGGAAACCTGCATATCTATGAAATAATATTTTTGTTTGGTGGACTTCACATATATGTGAAGTCCATCAATCCGCACTGGAGCTGCGTGGTGGACTATGCTCTATACCTTGTTCTAATAGAGGCCTTAGCCCAGCACTGGGATAATAAAATAATAAGCTGTTACTTTACTTTTAGACAAAATGGTCGTTCCGGGAGACTGAATGCTCTGCTTGCATTCAGTCTCCCGGATCACATGCGCATGCGTGCGCGCTTCGTAAAACATTTTACAAAATCCAAATGTGAGCTTCTTCTTTAACCATATTTTAAAAAATCTCTTTGTTCTTTTAAGATAAAATTACGTCTCAGTTAATAGTTAAACATTTAGTGGATGTACCCAATCAACGACAATTCCTCCTTTTATCGTTTAAAGCCAGTAAAAATGCAATGATTCGTCGTCCTCCGTGCTTACGTCGTTTTACAAAAGCCTCTCAGATCGTACTGATCAAATATATTCAGAATACGAAAAACCGTGTGTGTACGCTAGTGTCACGGTATTTATAATCTGAATTCCTAATGCGACAATTCAACGCGGATTCCGAATGTGTGCTGCCAGGATATAAAATGTGGAGTAGATTAAGCTCTCTTAAGTGGGCGGCTAAAGGTTAATTATTTGCAACTTTTTTTGCCAATTTGTTTGTTCATGATTGTTCGATCAAATTTATTGTTTCTTCGTTGTTCATTTTATAATTTTTTATTTTCAAAAATTTTACCTTTATCTAACACTTGATATAACGATATTTTCATTGTTTCGGTTTTTTAATCAATTATAATTAGTTATTGATTGTTCCATTTAAAAAAAAAACGTCTGTTCGATTGTATTTTTTGTTATAATATTTTTATTATTATAATGGCATTTCAGTTAACGTTCGGACATGGTTCGGATACATGCTACCTATACCTACTGCGCATGCGCAAACCTCTGTCAAATAGCGCGAGTTTTTAAACATTTTTGTAGACTCCCGTAACGGTGTAATGTATAACATAATATAAATACGTACGTTACGTACGTAGTGATTACTTGCTCAGTGTATAAGAACATATTACTTTTCTCTATGGCTCAGTGGAAGCCTCATCCGAATTGCACTTACCTTACCTTACCATGCCTTACCATACCATGCCTTACCTTTATATACCTTTATAATGACATGACCATACGATTTCTTAAATGGCCTAAAATTCTGTTAAATCAATTATTATATATATTATTATACATTTTCAATTATTGTTTCTAAGTTATTAATTACTATCGATAAAGATTCGGAGTAGACAAATACATGGAAGAGATACTTTTATCATCCGTAGCTCATGGTCGAGCTGAACATGTAAGTATTTTTATATTTAACTTAAAAGTAAATACTGCTTGAATAAAAATAAAAAATATTATTTCACTAGATTAGTTTCATGTTTATATTTACATTTACATTTTATTTATTTAAATAGTATTTTTTTTTTAATTTAATATAATATTTTCATTTAGAACTCTAGTTAATATTATTCTTTATATAATTTTTATCGTACTTTTAATAACATACATTTTATTAAATTAGTTTATCTGTTTATTTCCAGCGACAGAAAGTTAGCACTAAAGCAGGACCCTGACAAGAATGTACATAATACTGATGAGGCTAACACAAGGTTTAAAGAACTATTGGAAGCATATCCTTTGCATAAACCTTTCAGATGGTATAAATTTATATTATGTATAAATTGAAAATAAGTATTTATATGAATAGAATCCTATTTTAAAATAAATAATATGAATATGACATTCATATATTCACACTCTGTTATCTAATTCATTGTGTAACAATAGCTTATTTCAAATAATTCAAAAAAGTATAGAAAAATTTTAAATAATTCGAAATCTGGAATTTTTACCAAATTGTTAAATTATTACCAATTCTTTGAGCATTTCAAATTTGGAGCTTGTTATTTGAACACAATATATTGAAATGGAGCAATTGTTTTGGTAATTATGCAGAAGGGTGCAGAAGTGAATTTTGACATACGTTTTGTATGAATCGATAGAGAATCATAAATGATAAGACCCATATAAAGCATAATTTAATGTAAAAAATAAGTTTTTGATTAAAAAAATTTAAAGTTAATAATTTTGGTAACTGTCCATACAAATTTTAACATATTATTTTTTTCTGGTTTCATTAATTAATATTTTCTATAGATAATTCTCTTTTTAATAAAATTCGTTTAATGCACCTATTCTGCATAGTTACGAAAAGAATTGCACAGTTTAAATATATTATGTTCAAATAACAAGCTGTTAATTTCAAATACTCAAAAATTTGCAAATAATATAATAAATTTGGAAATCACAATTATTCAAAATTGTTTGAATTATTTAAAATTTTTAAGATTATTAGAAATTATTTGCATTATTACTTGCGGTATAGTAATACCAGGTGTCACTGCCTGTATATAAAGCATTAATTTTAAATTATTAAAGCTACATACTCATAATTTAAATAGAAATCTTAGTAATTTTTTAGTCATGATAATTTTTCTAAAATTCAACTAATAGTCAGAAAATGGACCCAAAAATAAAAAATAACTATAAACATTAGAAAATATAAATTTTAGTTCTAAATAACAATAATAATATTATTTTTTTCATTAGTGTTGTTGTTCTTTAAAAGTTGAAAAGATAGATTGTTTTTAATTATAGAGCAGATATATTTTATTTATAGGTCATTTAAATTACATATAAATCTCTTTGTTAATTAATATAGGATAATTTGAAGATTTTGAATGATCAGTTATTTCTGATTAAATCTTAATACATTTAATATTACCTATATAATAATTTCAGTCAAGCACTAATAAGGGGGCGGAATACTTCATGAGTTCTTACATTTGATAGATATTTTTTATCAAAAATAATTAACTATCAAACAGTTATGTATATGTTAAATGAAAAAAAAGACTAGGTAATTTTTTTAAATAATTGAAAAACCATCAAACAATAAAATTATACTATCATAAACCAGTAAATGCCCATCAAACGATTGCAAAAATGAAAATTTTGCTAATTACAAAATGGGATGCCTTAATATAAGGCACCAAGTTGAAGCATATAACTTAAGAGACTAAATTAATATCGGGTGGCTGGAGTAAAA
>JAOCPS010000028.1:676811-696155 GCA_025505425.1 Graphium colonna | reverse complement strand
CAAATTACTAACAGTTCTATTAAATTTTTTTAGCTCTGGATACTAGCTAACCTAAAGACAGTATTTCATATACTTTTTATAAAACAGTAAAAAGTATAAACGAACCAAAAAAGTATAATACTGTTTTAACAGTATGGTTGGCAACCCTACTTAGATCTCACAATTTCGACTCCATCAGACCTGTGGATATTTCTATCAACTCTTGAACAATAATAACTTACATAATATTTATAGAATTACTACTATAACCATTATAGAAGAAAATGCTAGTATTATACTTTCAAACAAACAACAGTAAGGAACTCCTGGAGGGGTTATGGAATGTTCATGGTCGGTGGTAATTAACAACAGATGAGCCATTTTCGTATATCGACGGTCCCCACGTAAACTATCGAAACTGACAAGTCCCTACTTTACCGTAGAGCGATTCTAACTTTAGATTCTGATTTTTATCAAGATTTTGATTGCGAGAAGAGATTTTGATTTATTTTTGCTCCATAATGTATATATAGAAATTCTACTTGCCCGTCGTGATATAAAATACAAATGTATCTATTTCCATTTCGATAGTATACGTAGCCATCGATATTCTTTCGGTTCTTCATTAATACTAATCATTTGCCAATGTTTTTCTATGAAATACAAATTTCGTAACTAATTAAACTAATGATTGTAATTATTTTAATCAGAAATTGTAAATTGCAAAATTCAGACTTCACAGGAATTTTGACTTAAATATGTAACTACTTGTCACGGAACTTAGTCGGATTTGAATACATTAACCAAATATTATATAGCCTAGTTATTTACGGTACAGTTGAAGTCCTTTATTAATAGTTTTATTTGTTAAATAATTACATGGGTGATACAGAGGAGGTGATGAAGCTGTTGCTTGGAGCGGGATAAATTATTAATAATATTTATTATTCCAAAATTAAGTTTCCTTAAGTCAGTTGAAGACACAGTTCGCAAAGACAATGTGGCTAAGTATTACCTTTTATTTTAAACGTGACTACCTTCACAATATACCTTATATTGTGAAGGTAGTCACGTTTAAAATAAAAGGTAATACTTAGCTACATTGTCTCATTACCATATTTAAAAGCATATTATTGTAAAAAAGTCAAATAAAAATTTCGATGACTTATCATGCTTGCTTGACGTAAAACTTGTGCAATAGCGTATAGTATATATAAGATTTAATGGGTACAGATATTAACTTAAATCACAATTTGGTCATTTTAATTTAATGAATGCATTAATTAAAAACATATTTAATACTTGACGAATATCTTCATAGGGACTATATTATTTACAAGAAATAAAACGAACCATTTTTATTTCACAAAGAAGATATCATTGCTATACCTAAATCTAGAAACTCAAAAATTATCTTCAGTCAAGATAAGATTAGGAATTTTTTTTATTCTATTAGTAATTTTGTTATTCACGGTTTCATTGATGATGTGATCAATTGAAAAAAACCGTACAAAAATAATCAGTGAGGTGTTTCGCGTATTTCGTTTGAGGTAAAATATTCCATACAATATTATTTACCAGACTATTCGTATATATGACACACGCACTTTTCAGAATAAACATGCATACTTATAGCTGCAATTTAGAAAAAAAAACAGGCAAAAGCATTTGACGAAAAGTACGACGTTTATTTTTTTGTTTGTACTATAAACCATTATAATAAGCCATTGTTTATACGACTACCTCTGGTTATTACAGCTTTTGGCATGAATTCTGTGCGCGAAAATACATTAACACCACCATATAAGGTTTTATATTTAATTTCTGCCACACAACTCTGAACTTTATTGTCTGCGTGTGATATGCCTATTACGAACACGTGACGTCACGATGACATATAAATATAGCCTTAATAACAAGGTCCTATGTAATCTTTTAGACATAAATAGACTGAAATTATGCATACTTTAATTAATTAACATACAGTACTGTGCCAGATAAAAATTAATACCGTTCAATGCCAATTTAGAGACAAAGCTACGTGTGTTTACAGCATGTAGAATGTAGACGTATGTTAGTCATACGCAGTACAAATACAGATAAGAAAGAATGTCAGCGAATGGATTGGCAACCGACAAGAAAAAAAAAACACACTCACCACGAATATCGCTGTCACACACAGCAGCATATATTTGATACACCTCATTCCCACTTCAAGGTTGTTGTTCGCCATCTCGACACAATTCAACGCAGTTTATTTTAATATGTACACACCGCGGCGATTAGAACTATACTGAGGCGGAAAACGGTTTTCAGGGTGCTGAAACGTTATCAGCGGTGATAAGGTATCGCCTGCTCGGCTCTCGTGGCAAGACTGCTCAATGCTGCGAAAAAAGGTTGTTTTTCACCCAATTAGTAGCGGAGAACTAAGTATTATTGTAAATACGACGCTTCAATGTGCCTACGCGTTAGGAATTACACAGTACAGGCTCGCGGTGCTCGTAGGACTATTTTTAGTAAATGCAGCCAATCAATCTAATATGTTTTAGCGTTTATCACGTGTACTTGTACGTTACGTGTATTGTTTCGCGCTCTAATGGATTACGTCGGAAACTCAATGCCATTTTCTGATTTAAACGATCTAATATATAATAGAAGGTTTTCTTGACTATCGCGTGCTTTAATGGAAGCAAAGGCTACGATTATGGTGTAAAATGTGCTTCAATTTGAAATACAAAGTTAAAAGTGGTTATTTTATACACATATATACAATTATAAAACTGGTTATAAATATACAATTAAGCATATTTTATATATGTGATAACATTATTACAAACAGTAGAAGAAAAGACGAAATAAAAAAATATCTTTATTCTATTTGGAAAACTTGCTAATTGACTATAAAAAAACTACCACCAATACGTACAACATTCATATAACTATTTAGTAATTTAATAAAAATGAAATGAAGTAGCAAATAACGTAATAAATTATTTTAAGCGATTTTAAAACGTTGCACGAAATGAACTGTAATCTGAGGAGAGTTAAAAGAATTTGGTTTCCAAATGTCAATTGTCAATTAATTGTTAGCAACCAGCAGAGCATAACATATTTTGACAGCTTTGCTGCACTTCTACGGCCGCGCTCGCCCGGGAAAATATTATCGCCCTTTATAAATTCGACATAAAATAATGTATGCTGGATGGCCATGTCTACCCTTTTCTTTTCCCACTCCTTTCCCCTCCAAATCCTCAATACCGACCCCATAGCGTCCAATAAACCAATTCTATCTAATTTCCCAGGTTGACAACGCATTCGCGAGTGTCCGGATGTAGCGTGTGTCTATGGCCGACGAGATCACTTATCATCAAGTGGACTGTCTGCTCATTTGTCTTCCTTTCCATAAAAAACTGCAAGTCAAATTTGTTTGATAAATGTTATATTCATAAATTGTCATTGTAATATTTTTTTAATAAAAGCGACCTCTATTGTTTACACCTGAAACTTTTATAATACTTTAGTCTATTATAATAATCTGAAATCGTAAAATGCAGATATTAAGAGTTTATATGAGACCATACAAGTAAAAAATTGTTACTCTTGTCTCCATAATCAAAAAGTTATTTAAAAACGGTAGACAGGTCTTCTAAATTCAGAAATCTTATATGGAGAACCGGGTTGAAAACCATAGGTGTGCGGCGGCCTTAAAGAAACATGGAGGACATTCGTCTGTTATGCAAAAATTTCTTGAGTTTCGATGTAAAATTTGACAGCAAGTAGAATTATAATTCTCGACATCAGGAAGCATTAAAGATAATAATATTTATTTACACAACCGAGAGGCTTGTAAGTTTGTCCAATCCATAAACACACGGTTCGCTTCCGAATACGGTTTCAGAATGTGGTAGAGATTACATACAATAAAAACGGACTTGTTCTATAGAAAAAATCGGCGCGTGTTCTTCTTGAGACTCTGCAAGTATGCAGAGCATCTCAAGAGGTTTCCTGAATTCGAAAATCGTATTTGGGTGATCAGACTGTAAACCATATGTGTTCGGCGGCCTTAAAAACTATGATTGCTTCTGTGTCTACTGCACATTCCCATGTTTTATTTATTTAAATGGGATACCAGCAGTATATTAATTCGTTAAAATAACAAATATTTAAATAACAAGGAATTAAATAATAATTCTGATATATGTACCACAGCACAGCACTGGTACATTTAAGTACACAATATCTTGTTCACTATTACACCTCTAGCGTAGTTGCTGCAGTATTTCAACCAAAAAAGTCACTTTCTGATACTCTCAAGTTAATTGAACAATAATAATAGACGCACGCAACATCCGGAAACCCGCGAGTGCGTTGTCAACCTATTCGAACTCGGTTGGAATTAAGCATTTAGAAGGGAAAGGAGTGGGAAAAGAGAAGGGTAGACATGGCCATCCGGCATCGACCATTTATAGGTGGTAACATAACATCTTTTCACAGCTTTTGCTGCACTTCTACGACCCTACTTACCCGGGGAAGTACCACCGCCCTTTATAAAATCGGCATAAAATAAAGTATGCGTGCCATATCTGCCCTTTTCTTTTCCTATTCCTATTTCCTCCAAATTAATCCCGACCCTAATCTATCCAATATCCCAGGTTGACTACGCACTCACAACTCTCCGTGCCTATGGGCGACGGGATCGCTTACCATCAGGTGAACCGTCTATTCATTTGTCTTTCTTTACAAAAAAAATGCTGTGGTAATTCCTGGGTCAGCGCCGCCGTAAAAGTGCAGCAAAAACTGCCGCCTAAAAAAATATGATCCATGTGTCAGATGGGCATATAAAAAAGCCGGTGGTTAAGAACACTTTACTCAGTCGTTATAGGATACCTTCAAATCATCAGTGCCTTCTTGAATATCCTGACAACTAATTTATCTTTTAAATTCAGTTTATCCATTATGTTTCGGAGATAAAATGTCAGTCGCTGTATAAAAACTGATATTAATATTACATTTGATTGGATTAGAAGCCGATCCGAAATAACTTGCGAAAGAGGCAGGAAGGAAAGAGAAGACTATTTTGTATCGTGTAAAGAACGTAAAAAATACGTGTTTTCTCTCCGAACATAGAAATAATATTACAATTTCTTTTTGTGGCATTAGTTTCACGTTGAAAATCTTATTCAAATATTACACTAATTCATTTATTTAAAGTTGAATGTGAAAATAATCGAAAGTCGAACAATCGTATGCCTTAAAAACGATTTTTTGTCGTATGAAAAATAATCATTTTGCTTCATTTTAATATCAAGACATGCATGTTTAATGTTAATTTAATAGATTACTTAGTCTATCAGTGCGGACTACTTATTTGTGCCACTTGCTATGGAGACGTTAAGTTCGTGAGGTCCAAGGACCAATAAATTTTTCAAAGAGCTATTTTATAAAATTTATGTTGAGAATGTAGACAAGAGTGCTGCTTCTTTTTTTAGCTTAAACGTTAAGTATAATGCTTCAGCGAAGAAATGCAGCCAGCGTTCTTGGCACCATGCTACGCGGAGTCGTATTATTTGATAATTGTAGTTAGATTAGTTGTTATGTTGCTCCGTGATTACTACTAGATGTGAAAACTTTTAATTGGCCATAACGCTTCTTTATATTAATATTCGGTAATGTTCTAGCTGTAAGTTTTTCGAAAATATATAAAATAAAAAACTTAATAGATTACTCTATGGTTGCATAGAAAAATAAATCTATATTCTATCATATTTTATAATAAAAATTTACTATAAAAATATTTCCTAATTTAACCTACCATATTTTTTATGTAACATTTTATCACGGGAAAATTATTGAAAACAGACTAAAAACCATACACGGTAAGAGGTGTTATAGCTCTCATATTTATTATAAAGGGTAATTGTATTATAAAAAATCGATAATAATTTTAATCGAACAACATAAACGAACACCTTCTAAGAGTACATTAGTTATTAAAACAAGTTAAACTTTGACTTTTAAAATTGAAGAACAATATAAAAGACACACATTTTAAACAAAAAACATTTATTTTTAACATTAAATCAATAACAGTTTTCGTCGATGTAATTTATGTGTAGGTGGTGAAAACTTTAAGTAAATTATAATAACAAATCATAATTAACTACTCTAATATTAATATATGCTTGATTTAGCTTCAATTTTTAACACCGATAGCTCAAGGTACTGCCATGTGCCTAAATTAAAATATCTGCCTCACAGACGAATCCCCTAAATTAAAGTATGTATATATTTTGAGTCTCATTAGTGACGTAAACCAGAAACCCAAAGTTATCTAAGACTTCAGATTGGGTATTTATTTATTTATATGTCTATGTAAGTTTTCTGGCATATAACCCCAGAAAACCATATAACCCTCTCCCCCACTTATTGACTTTTACACTATAAATGTTCAAAATAAATTGATGAAACTGTCCCTCTAAGATGATATTCTTTTTTTTGTGGTAAATGTATAATGATTTATTGATTTTTTTTATTTTGTTGTCTAATTTTAAATGCTTTTACGAATTAACTCTTAACGTGTTATAGTCAGACATCATTATGAACTTTTATTAAAATATTTATTACACAACATTAAATAATAAGTTAACGAAACAATGCATTGATAACAACAGCTTAATTGTATTTATACAACATCTAGATAACCTAGTTAAATTATATTTTGCTATTTTACTACAACTATTAAGGGAATGCCATTTCTTGTCTGGATAACTTGGCCAGCCAAACCGCACCGGCAACTGCTAATGCCTGGAATGAAAATAAAAAAAAATAAAAAATAAAAAAAAAATGTCAAAGAATAAGCTAGGAGGGAGGAGTTCAGAGGGATCCGCTAATCTTGTTATGCAAATAACAGAAAATTTTGACACAAGTGGAAAAATCTCATGTCAAGTTGATGAGCCAATAGTCTTGTGAGATTTTAAAGCGAAATCTTGGACTAGGTATTTCTAAACTTAGTCTACTTTAACTCTGAGAAAATATCACATTTCCTCTTTACCATAAAAATTTAGAACAGAATCACTTTAAAAAAGCCCTTGTAGTACACCGGAAATCGAAATATTTGTGGTTGCTATATCTTGCGGCATTTGGGCAGTAGTGTTACCATTTATTATCCTGTAATTTGGAGGGAAAAGCCAATTTTTTTTTTAAATACCTCATATCGAGACATTTATCAATGAATACTGTTCTCACAACTAATTTATTGGACCCAAATACCAGTTTTTATTTGAACTGATGCAACATAAAGGAACCAGACTATTATTAATCGCTTATTCGTTGACTTTGCGGAGTCTTAATAGAAAAGCCGAATTGTCACAAAATTATGCAAAAGAAGAAAGGTTGTCTAACGCTAAATGAAAGAAAATAATCAGGAAAAACATGTAACCTAAACCTTTTAAGTACTTTGATTTTTTGTGACATCTTCCTTATATAAATTATCTAGATATTTGTAGGGATGTAAGATTTACATTATTTTGTCCTTTAGTTTTTCTTCTATTAAAAGTAGAAACCCTTTTTCTCAATTCCAACGCAGTGTTCCATTCTTATTAGTTCTTATTAGTTTTTTTTCAACTGGTGTCTTGGTTTAAGTAATTTTGTTTGAAAGACTAACAAAGTTCCGTTCCTCATCGCATTGACATCGATGTATTAACTAGGTCTATCCACGTACCTGAAGTAGGACCATAAAGATACCCGTCACACCAATGGCGGCTGCATGCGACTCGACCCAGGTTCCAAACGCCTGGGAGCAGCCGACGTTATAAGCCACCGTGATATTGCAGGTGAAGGTTTGCACAGTCCCATACACATGGCTGCAGCAGCTGATCGGTACGCCCTGAGATTCCGTGGTGCCCAACGGGCCCAGCCAGTCGCTCGAGTTGACCACGCCGCAGCACGAAAACTGGGAATATTGGTGATAATTTATTACGTAAACAATAAGCGGTATACATTTATCAATTCATAAAAAGAACTGGTGTGTTGGAAATATATTACCACGGTAATATTATTGTTTCATTTGAAGTTATACAGTTAGAACCCGTCGAAAGATGACAAGCGGATAGAAGATTCGTCTTTTATTTGTTTCTTTTGTTTGTACACATGCTCAGAGGCTCTCTACGTTGTGCTTGCACCGTACTATTCAATATTTCGACCAGATTGCTCACAGAGGCCCCAAAAATGTGGAACGTCTAATAATCGTGGAAGGAAAGAGGCTTCGTGGCCGAAACCCTAATCGTTGGACACACCTGGGTGTCGTGAAGACTCGAGATGTCGCTCAGCACGACCTTTCACGAGGCAAAGAACAAAAGCCGACGTAGAGAAGCGATCAAGAAGTTTCGTCAGACAAGCCCTCAGTAATGAGGCAACGACTGAGGAGGAGGAGCAAGGGATTGCCGTCGCACATTAACTCCAATGGCCAAAACTTTCGAAGAAAATATATTTAGGTCTGGCTTATGTCTACGCATGATATTGTTTCATATTCAGGTTTTAATTATCTTACACGAAGATGCTCCATTACTCCAGTCGGCGTCCGACGCTGGCTGCATTTGGACGCGAAGTGTCAACGTACAAAATTGTAAAAAAATTCCTCATTGCGTTTTTAAAACATATACAAATAGTTAAACCAAAACAAATAAAAATCAAGGGTTACATTTCATCGATAAGTAAACGAATCACTTTGTTTTCTAATTATTTAACAATATTTTCACTCCACAAAGAGCCATTTTGGCACTTCATTGCGTTCGTCGAAGGAATGCATAGACTTAGTAAAATGTAAATGCGGCATTCTGGCACCAACTGACTTTCGTCCTAGTATGAAATTGTTATTATTCAAAATGTTTGTGGGGGCATTGAAGTATTTTAATACTACCTACTCTTTCAGTATTAGATATATTATAGAAAGGTATGCAGTACTTGTCTTTGGGTGGGTGGGTGTGCCTGTAAATGGCGCGCGCGTGAGTGCGTGCGTGCGCGCGAGCGTGTGTATGTGTGTGTGTCTGTTTTTTAAAAATATATAATAAAAGAAATATAACAATTACAAAAGTGTACAAAATTTATATACCCTTTGTAAATTATTTAATGGCATCGGTAGGTATGTACTAAAGGAATTTTATGATTTTTTGTACTACTTTTTGAGACAAAAATTACACAATGAATGACCTACAGAATTCATACACACTAAAGACACTATCTTCTGAAAAAAGGCTAACTTTAGGAGATACTTATCTACCAACTGTATTTTTACACACACCAGACACTGACAAGGTGCACACGCTCATATTTACACCTCAATTCCACTTTAATATTCGACTGTAAAATATGCCTACGGAAATATGATGTGTCTATATCAATCAAGGCGCATTCGCACATTCGTCGCTACCGCCGCTGCGTTGCTGGCGGACGGTGCTGGGTCTAGTAAGTCTATGTCCAGATATCAGGATTTTGTATCGGAGTTCTTCCAGAGGGTCAGTAGCTATCTGCCAACCACAATACCGTCAAAATCGATCCAGCTGTTTCAGAAATTAGCTGTCCCGAACAGCCAAATAGGCAGACAAACAAAAATTTTAAATATTGGTTCTTAATTAAGTTTGCTTTCATACCTTATTACTTTCATTATGTATTTAGTATAGAGTTCTTATTTTTCTTAGCCCTGAAGCTGAATATGATATGCTACATACACGGTAGATACTAAACTAGTTCTTCAGTATAACTAGCTGATACACGCGCATTCGCTTCCGTGGAAAGTCACTAAGCACGATTGGAAAACTGCTCTGTGGCATTTATTAAAATTTAATATTAAGTTATTTATGATATTATCTCTACTTTATGAGAAAATATTATAAATAGTATTTAGCTTTTCCTTTGCATGCAAACGGGTGCAAGTCCTAGGAAATTATTGAGAGGTTTTCGCTAGTTAAAAATTATGCAGATTTTGACTCAACGCAAGTTTTTCTAAATAGAAAAAAACTTAACAGCAAGTGAAACTTGTACCTGTGTAATCCATTATAAATACATTGCTACCGAAACAAGACATAACGACGGCGAGAAAAATCAATCGTGGAGCTAAATGCAATATAAAAAGTTAACGAATTTATTTTCACTGAAAAACAAACACCGACTTCAAATTTTTTTTGTAATTTGTTAATTTGATTTTAAAAACAAACTACTAATCTGGTTTTTTTTTTATTGTAAGGTCATTGTGAAAGTTTCAAATCAGTTCATAAGTTGCCGTGATATGTGCGAAAATTCCTATATTATGTTATTTTTGTTAAAAAATAACTAATGAACCGATTATTCTAAAAAATTTATTAGACTGTCTACAAAAAAATCTCTATCATATAAAAAAGAATTTTTTAAATTGGTTCATAAATGACGGAGATACGCGCAAAAATACATAAAATCAATTTTGTTATTTTGATTTAAAAGAAAAAGTGAAGAACCGATTTTCCTGAAAATTTTATGGGTTTTTACTGAAAATGTTTGAGATGGAAGATGAAAAAATAATTTTTAAAATCGGTTTATAAATAGTGAAATATGCGCGAACTTACATAAAAAAAACATATATACATTCATATAGACAACCTTCCTCCTTTTTTAAAGTCCGTAAAAATATACGTTGTATTATAAAAATGAATGGTGTTAACACAAATCCCAAAAAATATGTCATTTATCTTTGAGTTTTTTACCTATTTATAAGTCCACTACTGTAGACAGGTTTTAACACTACATTTTTACGTATGTACTGTATTCATGAAGACTTAGGATTTACCAAATAAATACTTATGCTAATCTTTGGCACAATATTCGTTTGCTAGCCTATCTGCAAGGCTTATCTCACTAATCCACGAACTCGCGCTGGTTTTTAACCTACAACGCAAAAAGAGGAGCGTTAAATGTTTACCGTATGTATATATCTTTTATCCTTTTATCCACCTAAACGTAACTTATAAAATTCCTTGTCCCTGCTTTATACAAAGACGATAAATATATATTATATATTAATATTGATAAACTTACGTCTTCTTGTACTTCGTCCCAAAGCTTGGTGACTTCAAAATTCTTGTCAGGGCCGTAAATATCCATGGTCCCCATCAATGACTGCTGCACCAGAGCTACGGCATTGCCCTTCAAAGCGTAACCAGCAATGCATGCCGAAAGTTGGAATATGAACATCAGGATCATCGAACCGGCAAACTAGAACATGAAAGTTAAATAATTATCGATACTAATATAATCAAAATGAAAAACCGAACTGTTTATTTTATTATTTAAATGACTTAATATTTGAAAGTATCCGTTAGATTATAAAAAAAATATGTTGCACTCCTCTTAAACATAGAAAAAATGAATAAATAAAAAATTAGATACAATATTATAATATTAAAAAAAAATATTATATGACAATAATATTGTATTTTAAAATATATAAAATACTTATATATTTCAAAATACAATATTAATTTATTGCGCTATCGTACACAAACATGGAAATTTATATTACATTAAAAATTTTACATTACAGAACTCCGTCTTACGAATTGTCGATCAGGCCACGTGTCGCGGGTTTAACATTTTTTACCCATCACAAAAGTGCTAATCGCCGTTAAAGAAGTTTTCACTTCAAAAAAATTGTATTTGATTGCACTGTGAAAGACTTTAGGGTATTTATTTCACACAATAAGTTCCAAAAGAGCAAAGCAATTGACTGACTTCCTAATATCAAGTACTAAGCATTTATGAAAACTAGGATCCACGTTTTGTATTCCCATTTGATGCTAGGATCACCGTAATTGTCAGAAAATAGGAAGATCAGCATACACACAGAAAACAACATCGCTAAGTCGTCATCGAAACGCTTGCTCATCGCTAAGTCGTGAAAAACGCTCCATTCATTTAAACACTTATTATAAATTGATTGAATTCAACTTGCGTTTATAAATAATGCTAGTTTTCAGTGGAAACGAATGGATGAGCTTAGCTCAATCAATTAATTACCTAAAGTTGGCAAAAAGTACAACGCACGCAAAGTGCTTCTCAACAAGCTAGAGCGCCTTACAACAATTGTATCAGATACGTTTTTAATCTTCGAAAATATGATCATATCACTCCATACCGCATCCGTCTTTAATAGCTTACTCTCCAGCAAAGGCGTAACTCTAGAATTCTACTTGTTCTTTTCTCGATTTAAAACGATCCAGCATATCCGTCTATCTCAAGGATAAATTTGAATATCTCTCCAAAACAGTAACAGACAACTACGTTCTTCATCTAATCTAAGAATTAGATTTCCTCCCCATGCATCAACTTTTTACGATAAATCCCATACGGTTGAGGCTACACTACACTGGAACTCCTTACCTGAAGACATCACAGAGCACCGAATAAAGCAGCATTTAAACGTTTAGTTAGGAATTATTATCCAAAGGGTGATACAAATCTGTTGTGTAGAGAGTATTGTTGTATTTCTTATTAATATTCGAAAGCGTGCGTGTGTGCTTTCGTGTTTGTATACGTATCTATAAATAAATATATTTTTATGTATGCGAATGTAGGTATATTTGTATTCAAATGTTTATATATTTAGTTTAATAAAGTGGTGAAAATATAATCTAAATTTAGTAGTTATCTTAGCTGATTGATTGAGAGATTGCAGGTGTAGTGGATAGAATAAGTTTATTGGACAAAATTTTTCGGGATTAAGGATTTGGATGGACATGGCCATCCGACAAACTTAAAAGTCATGCATATTTTATTTCATGCCGAATTTGTAAAGAGTGATGGTACTACCCGGGAAAGTGCGGCCATAGAAATGCAAGAAAAGCTGTGAAAAGATGTTATTCTCTACCACCTACAAAACCGCAAAAATATCTTTAAATAATATAATAAAATTGTAACATTCGTTATTATTTTTTAAAATGGACAAAGGACTCGCCTGTATAGCGAAATAATGATGATGATATTTACTTTTCGAGCCGCAGGTTTTCAATCACAATGTATCAACTTAACATCAAATGTATTAGATAGGGCGAACATTTCAGTAAGATATGGTGGTAGTCTTAATTGATAAGCCTCAGACAAACAAACATAAATTATAAACGACCGATAAAGGCTAATGTGCTTCAGCAATTTAGGTAGTATTACTATTATCTGCATTAAACGAAAGCTGTTTACTGCGGTATCACACGCGTAGAAATTCTTTCTTTGAATCTTTTTCTTTCTCCTAGCCTTATTCCCAATGGACTCGGGTTGACTTCTAATCCAACCAAATATTACCTGATTTTTTTAAACAGAGCGACTGGCATTTGACCCTCGCAATATAAAGGAATGAACTGTACTCGAAAGATGGATTAGTAGGCAAGACATTTAAAGGCACATTAATTAACGACTGTCAAAAGTGTTCTTGACAACCGGAATCGACTTTTTACAGGCCCATCCGACACATGGGTCATTTTTATTCTCAGGGAATCGGGTGATCAGCCCGCAATGCCGTAACCCAATCAAGAGACAACATCACAAAGTAGTTGCCTCCCCCGGGATTCAATCCCACGTCCTCCGGTTTGTAAAGCAAGTGCCTATTCCACTAGGCTGTGGAAGCGATCAAATTCCATGTTTTAATTACTTTGTCTAAATTATCAATATTGAATTCGGTATTTGATATTGTAACGGAAACATTTCATAGAAGTACTGTCAAATTGAGCCGTGGTAGCTCAGTTTCCGGGCGCTCGTCTTCAATTCTGTCTACTCGAGGCGAACCTGAGTTCGACCCCGGTGCCGGCACCAATGAAATTGTTAATTTTCTAATTGCAGTTTTAAGTGTTGATTTACCACGTGCTCCGTGGCGATGGAAACATCGTGAGGAAACCTGCATATCTAAGAAATAATAATTCTATGATATGTGAAATTTGCCAATCCGCACTTGGGCCGCGTGGTGGACTATGCCCAATACCCTCTGTCTAGAGGTTGCCTTTGCCCAGGGACAATATAAAAATAGGCTTACTTTACTGTCAAATTGAACGTCACATACAAACTCCATATGTAATATATGATATATATCAGGACTAAATTTGTAAGTATGAAAATATAATTAATTATATATTAACTTTAATTGAATGAATTAATTATAAATCGACAAAAAACGAATTAAACAAATTGGTGCAACCGTTTTGAAAAGATTAGAGTACATACTTTTGTTCATTTATTTTTATTTATATATAGATAATATTCGATAACCTTTAAATTATCTTTACACGTATTTGCATTCACAAAGCTGAAAAATTTTCTCGTGTGAGTAATTCCAAGATAATAGTTAAATATTTGCTGAATAAAATGCTATATAAATACTGAACAGTATTTAAAATTACCTCATAAACAATCTAAAAATAAACTTTTTGCAGGCTTATAATGTAAGTCGCCCAGGATTTTAAGAAGTAAAAAAATACATTACTGAATGATGAAGTAACATAAACCCTAAAATCAGTGCCATAAATTGATACTATGTTACGGTTATGCTAATTATTGGTAGATTTAAAAATTTTAGATTATTACTTAACTATTTTACCATCCGTAGCCTAGTGGTAAAGGGGCTTGGTTTACAAATCGGAAGTCGTGGGTTCGAACCCCTCAGGGCAGCACAATGACTTTTTGTTGTTGTTTTTTGATTAAGTTAGAGAAATTTAGGCTGATCACCCGATTGCCTGAAAAGAAGTATGATCCGTGCGTCGAATGGGCGTGTGAAAAGTGGGTCCCGGTTGTCAAGAACATCTTTGGCAGTTGTTATAGGATGACAATGCCTTCAAATATGCTGATAAGTAATCCATCCATGGAATTTAGTTTATCCCTTTGGAATGCTTTGCGTAAAAACTGACATTCAGGTAATATTTGGTTGCATTTTCCAATCCACCCAAATATTACCCCAACCCGAAGTAATTTGGGAAAAAAGCTAGAAAGAAGAGATTACTTAACTGTTATATATGTTATTACAAAATAAAACATAAAACAGTTAAATCATCGTACGAGCATTTAGAACTAACTAGAATATCATTTGTTCTACGTATAATTTTGACTTCACATTTTTTTTATATTTTTTGAAATACTACCTGTAAGAATGTCCTTACTATCTTTCGACTAAAAATACGCAAAAGAACATATTAAGCAGTAGTACATCTTACCACGAGCTAATCAACCTACGATACAAACGTTAAAAAAGCTTTTATTTCCTATCATTTTGAAACCGTACTTTAAAACGTTTCTTGTGGCAAGACTAATAAACATTTGGTTAACTAGTATTTAATTTCTCTTATCATTACGTATCTATTGTGCGCCTGATAATAGAATACTTAAGCCTAACCTAAAACTTCAGCGTTGATGACATCATTGAAAACGCAATCATACCATTCGAATCGCAGTGAATACTTATAAATAATGAAGAAAAAAAATTGTCACTTCTATAAAGTTGAACCTTAAAGAACTTTCTAAATCTAATATATCTATTTATATAGAATCTATTATATTACGGGACATGATGGTAAGTTATCCTCACCTACTGTAAATGCTCGTACCGATTTCTGGTATGTTTTTCAGGTAAAAAGGGTGAGCATCTGGTTAACTCACCGTAAGCAATATATTATTACTATTGCATTGCGGTATTTTTTGGGGGATCTTTTTAATCTGTCCGTCTGTGTTAGTGGACTGTATCTCATGATCCGTAAAAGAGTACAGTTGGAACTTTTACGGAATATATATTTCTGTCGCTGTAAAAATAAACGGTAAAAACGAAATAAAACTAAACTAAAGGGTGCCCCTTACTTGAAATTGGGAAACAAAATATTCTTTCTGGATATGCATATAATTCTTTGAAATGATTTTGGTGAATTTTTAATGACTTGCCAAAACTTTAAGTGATATTACAAAAATAAGTTTGAATCATTATAGAATTCCATGAGTATTAAATATATAACGGTATGAAACCCTTCGTGTGCGAATGCAATTCGCTCTTTTCCGGTTTTTTTTATTATACTTCGGACCATGCCTTTAAATTGTTATAGTAAAGTGTTGCAAGTTGCAACTATGCGTAGGCAAGAGACACAAGAGATCGTGTACTAATTTCCTTCTCACGTACACACAACTCGTGAGCATGATATCGAGGAAAATAAATACGTTACATACACGTATTTTAATTTATAACACAAAATCTGTATAACATAATTCAAACGATTCAATTCAGGTTTTGTTACGACGAAAGAAACACGTGTATAGTATATTCTTAATGCACTGTTGTTTCATAGCTTTAACATCTACAGATAAACGAAAAATTACATTAATTTCTTAAAAAATAAAAATAAGAGAATTTAATGGATCATTTAATAACTATTCGTCATGATATAACTATCATTGATTATTTACCCTTGGATATTTTGAAAGGTTTTGTTATTTTCTTTTCTATAATAAATTTAATTCTTAATTAAAATTAACCTAAAATCCGATCTTAAAATATTTCCTAGCTAACTATTATTGTAACTAGAATGATTTGCCTTGTCATTTAAAGTAGAGCAGAATATGTCGTATGACAGAAATAGATTATGGATAGCCCGGGAAAATAAACAAAACACTACTCAGCCGCCTTAGGTAACGTATGTCATGTGTACTTACCGCCATGTTCATGTAGTAATTCTCCATAAAGGCTCCATAGAATCCAAATGAGGCAATTAAGAAAATTATCACCCCAGTTGCGATGCAAAACGCCGGAAGAGAGAAAAATCTCTCCGAAAGGAATTCATGGTAACCATTGTAGGCCGATTGCACTGAACTACCCACAGATAATATAACAATACCGGTTATCTGAAACATAAATCAACACTCAATGTCACTGGCCGTTTCGCATTTATTATCGATTTGAAAACACTGGCCGGTATCCGGGCGACTTACCAGAAAAAGAAAATTCACCGTAACCAGCGAGTATTTGACAGTTGTGAAAATTTTCGACCACATTTTGGGTTTAATTTCAAATTTCGAACGGCACAATAACGCGACGCGTACTCGTGACGGGTTGACGTCGTATGGTGTTGGTTCGGATATTTTTATCACTGTAGTAATCTTGATAAGGAAAACAAGCGGAGTTATCTCGCACGGTGATGCTGGAGTGTCGAACGGGTTGCCATTAACGCTACCATTTTGTCGTCATATCATGCGTCTGGGGAAAATGTCTTTATTAATATAATAATTGATCTTCTAATGTTTTTTTTTATAGTTACATAATGTATTATTCTTCGCCCAGCGCGTAATTGTTAGGAATAATATTTTATTGTATATTGATAACACATCGTATATGACTATGAAGAAACAGTAGTGACTCGATAAATCGAAGGTCGCTCCTAAAGTGGAACATGAAGTCTAGGTTTAAATCATGGTAACTTTATCACTGATTAAGTGTAACAATGTAACTCAGATATTGCGATGTTAAAGATTTAATTAGAACAATTTGTTTAATGCTACAAGAACATTAAAAATGTTTTTTTACATATATTATGTTGGTGTAAATTATATATTTATTTATTTTTACTTTACGCACTAAATATGAACAAACGCAGACTTTATGCCCAAGGTATTGTCTTCTGGAACTTAGGATTGTTGGTATAGAGAATTCTAAATCGTGCTAAGAAACCCATTTAAATTTATATTACATTATCTAATTCAATATATTGTAAATTTTTGTGAAAATATTTGAATAGTAATATAATTTGAAATTTTCCATTATATAAAAATTATTTTAAAAACAATCTTTAGCTAAGCACCCAATTTAAATTAACATCACATTATCTAATTCTATGTGA
This sequence comes from Graphium colonna, assembly GCA_025505425.1. Taxonomy (NCBI): domain Eukaryota; kingdom Metazoa; phylum Arthropoda; class Insecta; order Lepidoptera; family Papilionidae; genus Graphium; species Graphium colonna. The sequence goes on along the minus strand of JAOCPS010000028.1, from coordinate 678,300 downwards.
TGCAAATATTAGTAAACATATTTGAGTAGTACTATAATTTAAAACTTTCTTAGTCTTGATTAAATAGTTAATTATTAAGAAATTATAATGCCCAGCCAGGGCTTAATTTCTAGCAGAATGAAAATATTAAATTTATTTTTGACGGTTACTTTTAAATTTATTTTTAAGGAATGCAATGCGTAGGTGGTTTTCATTTTGCCTGAATTGTCTGAAACTCTAATTGCTAGCACCTTAATTTTGTATGGTATAGTAAAGAAGACGACTTCTCCGAATATTGGATGCGGATTTTGATGAATTATTTAATAATCGATGTAGTCCAAGGATCCCACACATTAAAACTCTTTGTTTTGCAACTGTTGACAAGAGGGCTGGTTCTTTTCTCCCAACTTTTTCTTTTCTTCTTCTTGCAGCCAATATAGCGCGAGGAAATGCAGCCAGCGTTCTTGGAGTAGGATTATTTGACTGTTGTAGTTACTCGTTGGTTATCTCTTTTGCTTTGTAAATATTTTTACTGTATATTGAAAAAGAACTGTTTGAATTCTAAACTTGAAGTTAATTTGCAAGTAATGTTTCGGTCAAGAAACGTAAGACACATCAAAAACATTTAATTGCGTATGCTATCATCATCATCTAACGACGATTCGACTGAACATAATTGCTTTTCTGACCGTCCGCAAGTTAATAAAGTAAAATAAATGACATTTTAATTTACTTAACGAATATATTTTTTGTGCATAGCCGATAAAATTTTATCTTTTCGACCGGCTGCAAAAGGGACGATTTTGGATTCATAAAAATATTTTTTCTGGGTATGGATATATTTCCTTGAAGTGATTTTGGTGACTTTTAAATGAATTGCGAAAACTTTATGTGTTATTACAAAAATAAGATTATAAAAAGTTAAATAGGTTTTCATGTTTTCGTCACAGAATTCTATGAGTATTAAATATATAGTTTTATTTAGAATAACTTATATTAATAAATGCCAACTATGAATAATTATAATTTTATCGCGTTGTGATGATAGCAAAAGGAAATATATTTGCGTACTATATAAGTCCGAATCCTAATTTCAAATGTAAAAAAAAAGTCTTAAGACAATGACGTTTTTCGTACTTTTTAATACACGCATTTTTTTCTGTTCTTATAACAAGAAGACTTTTTTTAATAAATAAAGTTTCTGTACCAATTTACCTACATTTTTTTGTTATTTAAAAAACGTCCTACAAAGTAAAAATTTGAAACAGTCGTTACTTACCGAGGTCTCCGTCGTATAATGATAACAGAACACATACATACGTTCGATGCAAAAAAATAATTTGATTTGCATAGTTATCCGTACGCCAATTAGTCACACACACTTGCACACCGAATTGAGAGCACGTAGTAAATTTAAGGTCACAATGTAACCTATATATATAGGCTTATACAGAGGGGACGTGGATGGGCTTTGCCCACCCCAGCAAGGTCACCCCAGGACATTGAGTTA
>JAOCPS010000028.1:640986-673320 GCA_025505425.1 Graphium colonna | reverse complement strand
ATCTACTTTATCTTGGGTCCAGCTCTGCCACTCACATATTAACGAGGCTTGTATTTATCTGAAATCGTAGAGATCTCATTAGAAACATTAGCGGGTGATATTCTGGATTTCACGCCCCTCTTCAAAAAGTCCTAAACATGTTATATAGGATTCATATGCGGGAATCTACCCATAGCGTCACAGCTATACCTACATAGCTTATAAATTCCAGTTTATACTTCCTTGTTGTCCAAAATTATGGACTAAAACATTAACACCCAATTCCTTAAATATACCTCACAATCTGACCAATGACCGACAATACGGATTTTGCAAAAGTCGGTCAGATGGTGATTTAATTGTGTACTTAATTCATTGATGGGCGAAAGCAATTGAGAACAAAAGGGAGGCCCGGAGGAGTTAGTTTGGACGACACAGTGCGCTTCATTCCAAGCTATCACCCTACGGTGTTCCTGAGAAATTATGCTAATGGATAACCAGCTTCCTCCCAGATCGGAGTGTTGTCGATAGAGCATGCTCTGATACAAAAACTGTGAATCGGAGCATGCTGGTTTTCCACAAGGCTGCATACTAACTCCCACACTGTGTCTTCTGACTGTATTAATGACTTGTTACGCATCAGTAACATTCATTGTTATGCAGATGACAGTACTGCTTACACCTTATATACCAGCTGGGTAAATATTTCTCAGGACCACGTCGACGAGTGCTGGAAAAAACTTGTGTCTGAAGTTATTTCTTAGCAAAATCTTGGATTGAGGTCGAACAAATTTAGTCCAGAGAAAGAATTTTACCCACATGAGACAAATGTTTGCGCGTATACCGCTTAAAAGAAACCCTTTCTCGTGCCTCTTTGGTTCATAAACATTTCCCTGATAGCCATAGCATCGATCGGAATTATTGGCGTTGACATATCGAGTGACGTCTAATTCCGCGGTCAACTGGAAGGTAAAGCCAAGCTTTCCTCAATAAAGCTTAGCGTTCTCAGCAGGTTATTTCCGTTTCACCTTATGCAACTGTGTAAAGCGCAAGTTCACCCACTAGTAAAACACTGCTCTCATCTCTGTGCAGAGACACCTTAATACCAGCTGCTTCCATTTAACCGCATTTAACGTCGAGCCTCTTGAATTTTTGACGACCAAGCTTTTCCGGTCTTCTTGATACCTTGACCCTGCAAAGAGACGTTGCGTCTTTTTGTGTCTTTTACCGTATTTACCATGGAAAGTGTTCCGAGGAATTGTTCGGATTAATACCTACTGCTATTTTTGCTCATCGTACTACGCGACAAACCCTTTGACAAAACCTTGAACAAACAAGCGTACTTTTATTTCAAAAGCCGACAACGCTCTTGTAACTCCTCTAGTGTTTCGGAAGTCCATAGGCGACGGTGATTACTTAACATCAGTTGAGCCGTTTAATTGTTTGCCTCCTTCTCCATTAAAAAAAATATTTAAAATGTTTAAGCATGCACCGTGAGCCCAAGCATTTCATTATCCCGGATAAGACTAAAACTGTCATTATTAATGAGGGCAAATGGTACGAGTTCTGACAGTTATCCTTACCCACACCGTATATCACGGTCGCCTCGCTGCCCCTGTATGCCACGGTAATTTTAAAATTAGCCAGAATATACCATTGACTTTGCGTCTCCATATAATCCGTGTTACATCAAGTCGGTTTAAAAACACTCTAGATTAAGTAGTAAAAAAACTGTCCCACCACATATTGCTTTGTTGCCCAAAGTTTAACCAATGAATTTTCTTATCGAAATCTATCCAATAATATTGTGCCTTACTGTAATAGAATTGAATGAAATGGAGCTTAAAAGTAAATTGTCAATAAGACGACACATTTGTCATATTTTTTTTCTTTTTTTTATTAGGACCACAAACTGAATATTACATGTTAAACAATAGTTTTAAAAAAGAGAAACACATAAAGCTAGACATTCATGTAAATTCTAAACTAGTGAACACGGCATGCATATTAATATTTCATATTAAAGATAAAGTTAACATAGTAAAAACAAAAACTGACATATACAACATATGATATATACGACATATATACAAACTTCGGAGTTACAATAACTGTGTTTTTCATATCTACAATGAATACTTAAACCAATATTTTAACAAAATTGAACATGATAAACATAATTAAAACAAATAAAAAAAATACAATACCTTGAAAAAAAATAAATTTAAATAACAAACAAAAATTTTAGAAGGATTATTACAAATTTAAAATAATAACTCATCTTATATTTATCTTAGCTGAGGCTAAAGAACCATGAAAAATATCAAACTTAAAACTAACACTATTATACGATGAGATCATTCTATGAAGAGGTGAATGTTTCCTTATTTAGTGCGACATAAGGGTAATATAATAATAATAAATCCACGATTAATCACTGGAGACGATGTTACTGAGATGTGTTCATAGTAGATCGGCATCAAACAATACGAGTCATCTTTGCTCTTCTGATAAACTTTGGTGTACCTATCGGAAAACTAGTTTTCAGACACCTAACTCTTGAAAAAATAGTTTTGATTGCAGTCATTCCAATGTCCATAGCTGCTCAGATCTGCTTATATGTCACATACCTGTCCTCTTTTATTATTTTTACACAGCTGTGACGTTTTCTGGTCTCACCACTTTTTCATGAACCTGCAGAAGGTACGACCCCAACGAAACTCCGCATACCAGCGATATATATTCCTTTAACTAGGCGCTTCAATGTCTTATATAGGAATAAGCTAGTTGAGACATTCATCATAGGGAAAACCCTCGGCGAAAGGTGTGCAGGAAAATTTTCAGGCATTAGCCCTATTTTGTTTATCGATCTGTCAATTTAAAAACGCCGCAAAGAATATATATATATTGAGTCGGAGACTCCCTCCAACCCAATATATATTCTGTCGTATTTAAAAAATATATTTGAATTCATCTGTAAAATATTCGTGTTTATGTAAATCAATTAAATATACTCCGTTATTTGTTACAACTTCTTGCCATCTTTCAGGTAACCTGTGAATTTTCGTTTTGTAGTTCTCGTTTTTGGAATTAAATTGCCAGCAACTGTCTCAGAAACACCTTCAAAAGACTTGAAGTTTTTTTCCCGTTAGATAATTTTGTAAAGATCTGAACAGTTAATAATCAGATGGTGCAATGTCAGCTGAATACGGTGGGTGACTTAGGACTTCCATCCTAACGCATTCAGTTTTTGTTGTGTCACCATTGCAGTATGCGGTTCGAGCATTATCATAGTGGAATACGACTCCTTTTCTACAGGATAATGCAGGCCTTTATTCTTTGATAGCTGCATTCAATTTATTCAGCTGATTGCAGTACACATTTGCGTTAATGGTTGTTCCCTGTTAGAACAACTCGTTAATACACTGGATCTTTCCTGTTCCACCACAAATAAAGCAGTACTTTTTTTATGGATACTTGGTTTTAGAACTGTTGCTGATGATGTGTATGGTTTTTTCTCTTAATATTCTCGTAAAGAATCCATATTTCATTTCCAGTAACCAGCTTGTCCAAAAACGGCTCCACGTTGTGTCTCAGATGTGATGAATACATTCTTACACGATCGGACAAATTCTTTTCCGTTAATTCATGTGGGATCCAAACACTTTCCTTTAACACAAACCCAAGAGATTGAATATGATCTCCAACAGTTGTATGATGAATGCCAAACTCTTCTACAATTTCTCGACTAAATGTGTTAAAATTATTTTCCAATATGGCTCGCAAAACATCATTATCGATCTTGAATGGTGGTCCAGATCGATCACTTGAAGGCTCTGATCCCTGGAACGAAATTTGCTAAACGATCTTTGACAAGTACGAACATTTACAATATCTTTTCCAAATACCGCACATAAAATTTCACATGCGACCGATGCGTTGCTTTGCTTTTGGATTCCATTCAAACTTTATTTACTGACATATTTTTCACTTTAAATACCACAAGTAAATGTTGAACGATTTAAAATGGACAGCATCTGAAAAAATAAAATAAAAATCTGAATGACTCGCTACCAAGATGTTTTTTTTGTTTACAAGAAATATTACCTGCCTATTTAAAATACGACAGAAAAAAACAAAAAAAAAACTTTTCTATTCGGGCCAGTAGTTCCTGAGATTCGCGTTGAAACAAGCAAAAACATTCTTCAGCTGTATAATATCAGTACAGATTTAGAATTTTATAACTTTTCTTTATAATTTATCAGTTGCAATGCTGCGGCATCTACGGCCCTGGAGACTGGAAGAACAACTCCTTGGCCATTCCCGATACGTGCTGCATGGGCCAGGAGATCAAGGACGGCGCCACCACACCCTGCACACCCGACTCGCCCGGATTCCATGCCGTGGGATGCCTCTCTAAACTGGTGCCGTTCCTCAACGACATGGCCCTGTTGCTCGGCGGAGTCGGCCTCGGAATAGCCATGGTGCAGGTCAGTACTTTATAATGTAACTTCTTAAACTACTTATAAAGTCTTCATGACATGCTAGTAAAAGGCCTTTACAACTGTAATATAAGAGTCTTCGTTTAGTCATAAAGAGAGGGGTTTAAACCAGGGGTCGAGTAGACTTTAGATCGGTGACTAGTAGTGCAAAAATTCTTCCAGAAGGCACTATGCTACAAAACTCTTGCAAATTGAGTTACAACTTTAGTAGGTGGTAGAGCATAACATCCTTTCACAGCTTTTGCTGCACTATTACGGACACGCTCGTCCGGGGAAGTACCACCGCCCTTTATATAGTCGGCATAAAATTAAGTATGAATGACTTTTGGGGATACCGGTTGGCCATGTCTATCCTTTTTTTTCTCAATCCCATCCCCTCCAAATTCTTAATCCCGACCCATCCTATCCAATAAACCTATTGTATCCAATTTCCCTGGTTGACAACGCACTCGCAACTCTCCGGATGTTGTGTGTGTCTATGGGCGACGAAATCACTTACCATCAGGTAAACCGTCTGCTCGTTTGTCTGCCTTTACATAAAAAAAAACTTTTTTTTAAATAATGTCAATTACCACTAAATAGAAATTCCTTCAATAGTTACCAGAGGAAATGTACCTTGGACAAGTCTATTTGTACTAAAGCAGATAGTCTACTGCAGATAGTATTGGGCTGTACCGCAGAATATGATGACCCGTTAGGGCAGTTGCTTTGACATTGACTGAAGCGTGATAAGCCGTGGGTTCGATTCCTACCCAAATCAACTACTTGATCTACATTTCGATAGTTGTTTCGGATCTGGTTGTTTGTATTAGTGCAATTTAAAGGACAATTCCCAAAAATGATACCAGAAAGTCACATGCATCAAGATCAAAATTCTATTGTAATTATTTTCATAATTTCTTACGGCTTTACGTTTCATGGATTTCATTTTAAAAGTGGGAATTTAAAAAGTGTAAAAGTATGAATTTTGCTTTACGATGATGTTTACACAACTTGTCATTCAGATGTAGAATCGAATAGGCTCTGCTTTCGATCCATCGATTTTTTGATTCTATGAAATATCACCAAAACACAGGTTTTTTACAAAAATCAAATTCTATATGAGTTAATATAATATGTCCTAATCTTTAAACAAGTTTTTCACAGAAAATTACTGAAACCGACTTCAATCTACTGAAAAATTTATATTTGAAACATTCAACATCTTCGTTATTTTGATTTTAAAAACAAACTACTAATCCAATTTTTATAAAAAAAATGTAGGACCATTGTGGAAGCGCCCTATCAGATAAAATAACATTTTTCAAATCAGTTTATAAGTAGCCAGAAATGTGCGAACTTCCTAAATTTTGTTATTTTTATTTATAAAACAAACTTATGGACCGATTTTTTTTTAAATTTTATGGAACTATATACGAAAAAAGCTCTATCGTATAAAAAAAAAACATTTTTTTAGAATTGGTTCATAAATTACGGAGATACGCGCAAAAATAAATAAACAATTTTGTTATTTTGATTTAATAGAAAAACTACTAAACTGGTTTTCCTGAAAAGCTAATGAATGCGACCATTCCGGGAAGAATACCCTATAAGATAAAAAAGGATTTTCAAAATCTGTTCATAAATGGTGGAGATATATGCGAAACGTACATAAAAATATAAACAGTTGAATTGAGAACCTTCCTTTTTTGAAATCGGTTAAAAGCGTGTTTGAAGTTGATGAAACTTGGTACATATGGAATAATATAAAAATAAGCATTGTTCTATGTAAAATGCAGCGTTTTTTTATGAAAATATATACTTACACAACTTTTAAATGAGACATAAAGGTATTCATTAATGTAATAAATATATTTTCACCGTTTTAGAAATTTTATGACAAAACATGATTTTACCTAAAACTTACATTAACATATTAAAACTTTAGCGAAAAGACAAGTCGAATGGATCAGTGAAGTAGGGCGATACACATCTTACTATCGCTTGATGTTCTAACAACCTAACTGCCGGGAGATGCTGGGACAATATTTGAATGGACCTAAAGAGCACTCATTGTTCATCTTATATTATGACAAGGAACTGGGTCGCCGGCTGCCTCTTGACTCTGTTACCCCACTTGAGCTATAAGCTGAGCAACCGACTTCAATCGCCACTTAAACTATAAACTCATTATTTTCAAACAATGCATACAATGCCTCTTAAATAATATTTGCAAATGGCATAAGTAAATACAAACACACTTATAAAATGCTGTTGATGATATCGACGACGGAACGCATTTGCTGTAAGCCTCAAAATACGAACGCATAACCAAGCCCAAAGTTAACTTTGCTAAAATTAAAAAGAAATCGTTACTCAAAAACTATATATAGTAGGATTATGAATTTAGAAACGTATTTTTATTTTTCGAACTTTTAAATAAAAACTATGAAAATTGTCTTCTAAAGTAAAGATTACTACCCTATTTGAGTGTGACAGCAAACGAGTTTTTTTGACAAGTTTATAAAATGCTGTAACCAGAAAATTGAAAAATTTAGTTTTTAATTATTTTAACAATGTTGTCAAAACCCATAAAAATGTATCTGATCGCAAAAATGGCTTAATCAGCAAAAGTAATCAATGGGTAAACTTTATTTTGCTGTAAGCCACAAATGCGTCAAAAAACACTCGTTTTGCGTCATACGGCAAAGAAGACTGTAGTTTTGTTCGAAAAACATACGCAGTAATTGTTTTTTTTTTTCTCCTAGAAATCGTTGACGCAGTATTTTTTTTTCTGATTAAAATTATGTAAATAATTTTTTTAACGATTTTTGAGGCTTATACAGCAAATACATTTTCCGTCGTCGATATCATTTTTGTTTATAATTGATCCTTCAAACATCTTAAAAATTGTGGAACAATTTCTTAGAAGCTTAGAATAGCTGAAATTCTATAGGGTCTATATTATATTTATTTTTCATGGTGAGATAAGGGTTTTAGGAGGCAGTTTTCCTAAACATAAGTTGATCAGTAAACAAATTATTTGCTAAATTATAAGTGCTAAACCATGTCCATGGAAACCCAGTACATTCAAAAAGTTATTAGGATGTTACCAGGTTTAAAGAGAAATAGGTCAGGGGATAAGTTATTTAGGATTGAAAAGTAAATAAAGACAAAACAGAAAAGGATCGCAACAGTCATTTATAAATCTTACAAACCATGTATACTTTATTTGCTGTGTAATGACACTGTCAAGTTGATGATTTCATCAAGAGCTGTATGTTAAATTATTTATTTGGCCAATGGTTGCCTGTTAAGGAAAGCGATCCATATGACTGATTGATATTTTTTTATATTGTACCATAGTAATAATTAAGAAAAAATAGAGAAGAATGTTCCAAGTGATTAAAAGTAATGTAGTGTTTTTCTTACTCTGACCCTAAACGCGGCTTTGAGTTTTACCCTCACCGCACGTAAAGATTTCCTTCAACTTGTGACATATTGATAGAAAAACTTTGATTGCCAGCCCTTATGGCGTTACTCAGCATTTTCATCGATTCTTATCACATTGCTAGCAGTCCGTCCTCAAAGAGTGTCGAGAAGAGAAAAAAAGTGTATGACAATGCCCATTTTTATTTGGCAAACCGTACCAAGCTGCATCAAGTTCAAACGTTTTTGAGACGAGACTTATTATATTAACTGTCACAGAAGTTTTTTTCGTAAAGAATCCTCGGGTTTCGGAGATATTTGATAAAATTGAAAAATCAATTCATAGAAAATAATTTCTAATGAATTCTACATCTCTATGACAGATTGTGCAAACGTAATGTAGGTAATGCAAAATTCATACTTTTATACTATAAATTAAATTCCCTGGTCAAGAATCAAATCCATGATGCCTAATGTCGTAAGAAATTATGAAAATAATTACTATATAATTGTGATCTTAATGCATGAGCTTTTTTGGGCATTGCCTTTTATTTTAGTGCAAAAAAAAAATATTCCAATATTAAACCTTTGTTCGTTTTCCAGCTCCTCGGTGTGATATTCGCCTGCTGCCTTGCGCGCTCTATTCGTAGCCAGTACGAGACTGTGTAAAGTCGCACCTTTATCTTATTTTTTTTTAATTAGCGTCTCCAATATTTTTCAATTTACATTTACTACTTTATTTATAATTGTGATTTAACGTAAGCATCTCAATATTGTATAAGATATGTTGTTATTTCAGATTATTTTTGTTTTGATATTTTTATATTTTATTACAGTTCAATATAAGCGAGACATCTTTCCGTGTTAAAGTTAACGCCGATTTGACATTATTTACAACAGTATGTTATAGGTTCTGTTTTTCATACATATTGGTGCAATTTATTACATGCCTACTTGCAACTAAGATATTGCCAATTCAGTTTTCTGAAGAATATTTTTATATTAACAAAATCTAAATCATTGTTTGGATTTAAGTAATATGTGTGAAATTTCCGGGATGGAATATAATTTTAAAGGAATTTTATCACAATTTCTTTCGACTTTTACCTACCCTATATTACCACTAATATTTGACGAAATGTGATAAAAGTCTCAAGCAAATCTTCTATTCGAATACTTTATGAATCTCATATAAATCAAAAACGTGAATCAAAGTTATTAGGAAATTTTACATGTATTTCTTAAGTCCTTGGCATTTGCAAGTATAATCAGAAGTTGCAGTAATAACTATCACTATAAATGGATGTGTGCTCATCATAGAGAAGACTGATTTTCAAATTGCCAAATTTTGTTGACACCATATCATTTTAACATTTTTTCTTTAATTTACATATTAATGTATTTGTCCGAAAAAAATGTAATCTTCGTATATTATAGTATTTGTAGAGTGGTGCACATTTTCTGTAATTAAATGTAATTTCACATGTTTGATACAATTTGTTTTGGTGAAAACATGTATCTGTATCAAACAAATTTATTTATTGTGTAGCATTGTAGCATTTTTAAAGTGTTTCAAGGTATGTATGTTTATAATAAAAATATATTAACGTCCATTTGTTTGTTTTAATTGAAAGGGTAGACAGAATACAATAAAACAGTGTTTAGTGTCCTAGTTACACACATTTTTATTTCCCTATTTTTATACCATTATACAAATTTTAACAAAAGATGGTTATAAGGGGTCAAGAGTTTACGATTATCGTGTTTGAGGAACATCAGTCGTGTCGAGTACAGCGGTTGTCTTGCAAGCAACACATTTCTAATCTCGGTACAAAATAAAATAATTATAATAATAAAAAAATCACATTCGACAAAATATATCGCAGTCGCGAATACGGTAGCAGTATTCAATCCTTTCCACCTGTATGTCGCAGGCATCTGAATTTCACAGCACCAGTTTCACTAACGAAATCGCCGATTCCACCCCTAGCCCAAATTCCTTTTTCATACGAATATCCACAAAACGTTCATATACACGCGACATACATACAATACACTTTGCTAAGTAATTAAACGGCTAAATTTCAAACCTATAAGATTTAGGGTTAGACATACATTATACATTACCTACACAATAAAATAACTTACGTCTAAAAACTGTTAACATTGTAAACGGAATATTTTTTAGTAAAAGACGAATTGGAGTAAGATCGCGGCCAAGATTTGGCACAGAGTGCATTCATCCATCCAAATTAGTATTTCCATAAAATACGCAGTTGGGCCATGATATGTTGTTTGCATATCTAAATTTTATTCATAAACGTTTCACCAAAAACAACTGTAATGAAAATTGTAACGACAGAATTTTATTATATTAGGAATTCATAGGAAAGCAGAGAGACATCTCAGCTATGCTTCAAGAAAATCTTTTATCTAATGTCTTCATTGACAACATTTCACATCTATCAATTATATTGTTTAAGTAAACTATTTAAGCTTTTATCAAAAGTTGTAGAGTGAAGCTGGCAGCATTATTTTCAGTATACAACAATAAGTTCGTTATATTTACTGGAAAGTTACGAATAACTTTATTTTTAATTTATCACCTATTCTTGGAATCAGTGACTCTACACATATAGTACGAAAAAAATATTGAAGGACAAGACCGTATTGTGGTTATCGATAATTTAATTACAACCAATTTTTTTCTACGATTATATTAAAATCAAATTCACATGCGAGGCCTTCATACAAAACTAAATCAATGAATTCCATATAATGTAAAAAAATTTGCTACAAAAATGAACTAATTTTACAAATGTAAGAATATCTATTTACACACAATTTTAAATTATTGACGTTTTCTATAAAGAAAATTTAGTCGATAAAACAGCTGATGGAACATAGATGACTAATATTGAAAGTTAAATAATGGCCTTCAAAATTTTAGAACTAAACATTCACTCTACATGTGAACGACTTTCGAAACGGTTTTACAAGCCCGAATCAAAAACATTTTAGTAGTAGACAATGCTATTTATTAAACCTTTTAGCTGACCACAATAGTTTGACAAATACTTAAGTAGTAACAGTTCAAGGAGTGTTTGAGATCAACGCATCTTATTTGCGGTAAAAAAATTGACTCAATTCACTTGTTACATTCTACGATACACATTCATTAGTAAAACTTATCACTGTAATATAATACAGGGCTACGAACATTAACGTAAAATCGTTCAATTTATAACTAGATCAAAAAAAGTCGTCACCTAAAATTATACAGTCCAGACCATTACAAGCATGGTTAAAATCACATTCAATTGCAACTAAACATTGTTAAGCGAATATACACGACGCACTTTTTTCGCAAACAGTGCATACATACAGACAGTTCGATAATATTGGTAAGCCTATATTTATGTGAACAGGATGGACTTGGAACATAATGGTTTTGAGTAAGATATTTGTTCCGCTGCGGTCGATGACGGTCGAAGGCAATCATGTCGCGTAGCGCTTGGTCCAGAGACGCGCGATGCGGTCGTGCTCCTCGCGGTTCTGCAGATACTGAGTGGCGATGCTGCCAACCAATGGATCCGCTGGAAAAAATCATTTATTTTTTTATAGAATAAAGATGATTATTTTCAGAGAAAATTCAAAATACCGACTCCAAACGCCCTAGAAGTATACTATCATATTCAAGACACATTTTATCAGTTTATTAAATTTTATACATTATACCTGTTCAAAAATTAAAATTAGTTAATAATGACGGATTTTGCCGAAACATACATTTTTATGTTTAGTAATTGTGTAGTATAATTGAAACATCCTAACTGAGAACCTTCTTTTTTGAAAGTAGTTAAATCAAAGAGAGGAATAGCCATCCTGCAATTGCACAATCCAGGTAGTGCAAAATTGCAGTATCAACTGAAGCATTGTATTGCATTAGGAAGACTTTCTGGTTATGGGGCAAAAATGTCATGTCTATAATTTTATCCAATTTTTCTGCTTTCTTTTTAGCATTTTATGGATTCAAAAGATATTTAAAACATCCTTAAATTGATGGATTTTAAATAGATGCCTTTTGCCATTTTTCAAAGTTCACACTCCTGACCAAAGGTTATCAGTAGAAATAATGTAATTTATTAGACCTAGCAAGAAACTCTTTGTCTAGCTTTTAATGCATCAGTCTGACCTTACTTACAGAATATATTAATATTATAGGCTGCTTAGGCCAATGGCATAAAGCCCTTTGACTTTACGAACCCTGTGGGTCAATCAAATGAAAAAATCCCGATAAAACAAAAATTTGACATTGTTTCTTAGTTTGCTTAGAGAATGAGTACTAATAGTTATGATAATTTGATTAGATAAAGAACCATGTCTCAAATTAACATGTAAAAATTGGTCTAGCACTTTATCCTTCTTGGGTCCTGTTTTACTTCCATTCCATCTTTGATACCAGAGGAACCGTGAGTGAACAACACAACACAGTTTGATCTTGGTATAAATAAGCCATGTGCCTTACTCAATCTAGTTTTTGCCTTGGTAAGACACTGACAATCTAGTGTGTTGTAAGTTAATCCTAAATGCATTTGTAGTATTTGTGCCTTATAGATGAGTCATGATCATTACCTAAATGTTAGCCTGTAAAATGTGCCCATACTTTATCAAACAACAGGATAAATTAAATAACAATTGATAATTTTTTCACTGCTTAAGAAATTGTTTGTTCCCTTTTGAGTGTTAAATACAACAGTGCAAATTACAACAATTAACAAAGTTTGATGTTGAATATACTACTTTACATAATTAAAATTATTTTTCTATTTTATTTGACAGTAAATAATAAATTTTGCTGTCTGATAACAAAAACCAGGGTCACATATGTGTACACTTCGGTTAACATGTATATAAGTTTTTATTTTTTGCTATTACATTCTAAAAGCCTATTAAGTAGATATAAGTACATTTTAACATATAGTATTCTTCAGGTTGCTCTTAGACTGTGTGTTATGTTATTTAAGGAAAAGGATGTTATGCCATTAAATTGTAACTTTTTATTTTAATAAAAAATCAGAAAAATATGACTATTATACTGAAGCATATTTGAAATTATAGTTGATATAATACTTTAAAACTGAAAGGACTAGCAACAAATTACTAAAATTATTAAAAGTTTAAATTAACAGGAGTTGTGTTCTTGTGTTGCAACTTCAGTAAATAAATGACAGGTCTGTCTGTACATGTATGCAAACAAACCACAGATCTGTGCACATATGTGAATAAACAACAGTGCATGATATATGGTTCAAAATATAAAGAATAGGGTAGCTCGGACTTCAAATAATTGCAAGTTTGAGAACAAAATAGTACTCGTTAAACTTCAAATTATTAAGGGCACCAATTTTTAACATTTGTTTCATTCAATTTGTCAAGTATTCTAAGTTCAAATTAACAAGTGTCTAATTGTCGAGATTCAACCATATCTATGTATATGTATGAAATGATAATACAAAAACCCTGTATAAAACTACAAGTTACTGTGCAAAACAATTTTAGGATTTCACACACATCTTTTTAGCAAATTGTTTATGACCCTAAAGCTTATAATAGAAATATGTAAACAAGAAAAACACTAAAACATTTTGAAATAGAATATCAAATAACATCCTTACCTGGATTGCAGTCAGTCAATAATGAGCATATCGAAAGTAGGACCTTTGATATTGTTAGTGCTGGTGACCAATTGTCTTTCAATATATCCAGGCAAATTACTCCCTGGCTGTTGATATTGCAGTGGTATATTCTAGTCCGAAATGTTACCTGCAAATTGATCAGAAAGATACATTAATAAATTAAACTTTTTAATAGTTATGTCCAATAATAATATTTTACATACCTAGTGTACAAAGAATTATATGATAAAAACAGTATTTTATGTGTCTCTTTTTTATTTATATTTCATTTACTTATACATGGTGACTGTAAATATTTTAAATACCTGAGGATGGTATATGTAAAGATCTTATATGAAGAATAAAACTAATATTAATACTAAATATTAATTGAGGATAGAGTAAATTTATTCAGAAGTTAAATAATTAATTATGGAACACATGGGCATTGTAACAAACACAGCGCAAGCGGTTGACATTCTCACGCTTCTTCGGGCCAATGAACTATGCCATTCATATATTATGAGTGGAATTTAAATGCATTCATATGCATATTTAACCGGTATTATCTTCATGCATCATTTATTTATAAGAAAATTTTATCAAAAACTGTGCCTCTAATTTTATTACATAATTATGATAACAATTGAACACCAAGTGCTCTCCATTAATTTATTTAGTGACTCACCAGAAACCCTACATTGTATCTATGTGGTGGTTTAATATTTTATAATTTGTACAAAATCAATCTTTATATTATTCCAGCTAATAATCTACAAATCTGCATGTTGAATTTCATCCAAATCTAGTTATTGGTTGTTTTTCCATTGTAGTAACAAACATACCAACATTATGATAATAGAAATATACATTTTTGTTTATTTCAGCATATTTTATTTGAGATGTATATCAGGGTTAAGAATATTCTTTATATGTATTTGCAATCAACATTTAAACCCAACAGTTTTATGTAAAAGTTAGGTAAACCATACCAACCATAAAATAAAAATGGTGTAAATGTATAAACATATACTAGGATAAACAAAACATTTTGTCATAATAATCCAATATTTTCTACACTATCCTAGGTGACAACTGTTATTTATACTTTTAGAAATAGAAATGACAATAAATTGAAATAAAAAAAAAGTTATTTTAAACAAACTTTTAGAGGTATACAGTGTTCTTTGCTCTGAATTCATGGGTTTGCATCATTTAATTAGAAACTTCCTATAGCCACTTTCCAGATCCATCATCAGATCAGCTCTTAGTCATCATAATATTGCATTTTCACACAAATGTGCATGCAAAATTTCAAATAAATTGGAAACCATAAAGTGAGTCCAATCTAACTAGCAAGGTCTGATTACAGATGCACAGACATCCTATCCATACAGAAGTCCTTAAATGTGAAAGACTATTTTGTTTTCATCAAATGTAAAAGTTAATATTTAAAATTACATATTAATTTATATATTATTATTATTATTTTCAGCAATCTTATGTTAAAAGCTGTAAAATAGATTTACCTTAGGTGGTTTAAAAGGGTATTCTGGTGAAAAATGTATATCGAGGAAGAAAACTCCACCCTCATATACAGATCCGGGTGGTCCAAGGATTGTGGATACCCATTCATAGAGATTGTCCCCTTTAGGTCCTGCACTGCAGTTAGGTGGTGGATCTAGTGTGATTTCAGCTAATTCCTTCTGAATCCTCTTGGCTGAAGTTCCCAGTGCTTTCGACATCTTGGGATTTGATTTGTTTTCTTTTGAATCTGACTTATTATCCGAGACTGTTGTGCTGGGGTTCGCAACGCCGCGTCCTCTACCGGTGCCACTTCCTGATGAACCAGATGCACCAGACATTATCTAAAAGAACCAAATAGTGCCAAAACAAAAAAGCAACTTCTTTAAAAGCTGGCAGGCTTCTATAAGTGCTCGTAAAAAATACATAAGTTTCTAATATAGTTGCATAAATTATATAAATATAATTAAAAAATAATAACAAAGGCTAGGAAATCTATTATAGACTTTCTCATTCATCATTAAATAGTAAAAAAAAAACAGATAAGGCAATACAAAATTTAGAAAACATGCAAGATATTTTGGCAAACAACATCAAATTCCAAGAACAAAGACATACCCACTAAATGCTTTTAAAGTACAACATTGAATTATAAACATTATTACAAAAAATTATAGTTTTTTATAATCTTAGCTTATGAATAAATGGCTAGTTTGTGTAAAACGTCTATAGAAAAAGTTTATTTTGTACCTTACGAATAACAGTCGGCCATCTTGTGGGCTGGCGTTATCCGATAATTTACAATTGGCCTCACCAGGATACTGAACCAATTTAGCACGTCTCCTTCAACAACACAATAGATAAAATGTATAGAAATGCACTTCGGACTAAAACAAATTGTGCTATTCAGCCAATAAGTTGCTCCAAGAAATGTTCCGAACTGCAAAGCGCAAACAGGCAGTTTGTTACTTTCCCATGAGTTGACATAAAATATATTAGTATCGATTTGAAATATCATAAAATATATACCTAGAAGAACTCAAAGTATTTTAGTTTACAATATCAGAACAATAGTTAATGCCTGTATTCACTTCTAACACATTTCATCCATTTGTACATCACCTTCACCAACACAACAGCCACTGAAATTGAACGATGCAAACAAAGTTAAACAAAGAAAGAAAACTTTGAAGCAACTACATTTTATTCATTTTAAATACTTACGGATAAATCTAAGAAAAAAAATTAGAATAGCTTCATGAAAAATTAAGTGATATATGGAAAATAAATTCACGCTGCACAACCACTTTCCGACATGTTTATAAAAAAGTAACCGGTGTGTTGCCAGAACAAATCCTTGTTTTAACATAGTCCACATTATATTATAACTTATTTCTTTGAAATAACCACTAAATCAAGGAATATAAAAGCTCAGTAAATATATGAATAATAATAAATTAAGTAACATTACGAATTAGATATAAAGATCCAAGTTAAATTATGCTATTTTTGTGACTCGACACTTTTTTATGGAGAAAGGTTGGTAAGGAAGTAGACGATCTAATGTTATGAGTGGTCATCACTGTCGCCCATGGACTCGCACAAATTCCGAAGAATTTCGTGTGCATTGCCAGCCTGGGAAATATAATAGAATATGTTAATTGAGTAGAATAAGTCAAAAATAAATTAAGGACTCGGATTACCGCAAAAAAAGTCATGCTTACTTTATTTTGTACTGGATTTGTAAAGGGCGATATAAACAAACAAGTACAGCTGTAGAAGTGTAGCAAATGCGATATATAAGAGGAGTAAAGCCTGCCGAACACACACGGGTTCCATTTTACATCGAGTTTAAGAATTCGATTTCCAAATTCATGAACCAAAATACTCTGCTAGCATAGCGATTGTGCATAGTAGGCCTTAGTGAATTGGTTATCCAAAAAACGTCCTTAAGAGTATTTACAATTACGGCTATTGTGTGAATGTGGACAGAAAGAATTGATGTATGGAAATAAAATTATACGGAAAAATAATATTTCTTTAGACATCAAAGCTAAAGTTCAGTGTTGAGCATTTTACAGCAAATTATGCTGCAAAATACTTAACACTGTTTTATTGTAGCTTTGATGCTTGTATTTTTGTAATTGAATAAATGTGTTTTTAAGGATTCTTATCCCCGACTTCTGAAAACATAAAAAACAAACATTTCTCAAACATTCTGAATAAAATTATATATTTTAATAACTAAAAGTACCTACTTCATTTTTTCGTTTTATTTACAGATACAGATTTTTATACGCTGTATCTAGTAGTGCATTTCGGGGTGTTTATGATTGTTGTCAGTGTCAGATGGTCAGATGGCAACTGATTGATTGCTATTTATGTGTTGTGTAGTTTTTTCAAAATTCCTTTTATAAATATTGAAGTACTCAATAAAATTCAGTGCCATTATTTTGGTCGATAAACGTAAAATAAATTTGTACTTCATAAGACAGCAAGCCAAGCTATAAAAATGGGTAAAAGGCAACATCAAAAAGATAAAATGTAAATATTTTATATATTTATGGTGATATTACTTTTTTCATTTACATTAACACAAATTAATGTGTTTTTGCAATATTACAGGTATCTCACTTATACTGAATGGACTACACTATATGGTGGTAAAAGATCTGGTACAGCTGTTGAGGAAGACACAACTTTTAAAAGACTTCCTTTTGATCACTGCTGCTTGTGTCTGCAACCTTTCGACGATCCATATTGTGACGGTGATGGCAATGTATTTGAACAAGAAGCTATCATTGCATTTATAAAGAAATTCAAAGTTAACCCTGTGACAGGAAAGGTAAGTGGTAAAAAATATAATTGCATGTAAAAAAAGAATTAAATAGCTTTTCTGATGCAAACTGAGGTAATTATTATTTGTATCGAACAAGTTAAATTTTGTTTTTAATAAAAATAACTGATAGAGGATAATAATTGATAATATATGTCCAAAGTAAAATATAGAGGTTGGTAATACTTTTCAAGAAAAAAAAATATTATGTTAATAATTTGTATGGGGAGTCACAATATTGACGACACAATAGTGTTTTATTTATTCATAAATATTTTTGATTGATTGAGAATCGTAATTGAAGTAAAACAAAATATGTGAAAATTTAATAAAAAGGTATTTAAATTCATGTAAATGTAAATATATAAAGTGTATACATATATAATAACTTGTTACAGAAATTTGATGTAAAATCTCTTCTGAAATTGAAATTTTACAAAAATGCAGAAGATGAGTATCATTGCCCTGTCTTGTTCAAGCTGTTCAGCAAAAATTCACATATTGTGGCAATTCGCACAACAGGCAATGTTTTCTCATATGAAGCAGTGGAACAGCTCAACATCAAGAGCAAAAACTGGAAAGACCTCATAGATGATACACCATTTACCAGGAGTGATATCATAACAATACAAGATCCAAGCAATCTGAACAAGTTTAATATTACAATGTTTCATCATATAAAGAATAATTTAAGAGTTGAAACTGAAGGTAATCTTAATAACTATTTTAATTTTGACTTACGGATAAATATTAGGAAGTAAACTGTAGTAAAAACATGAATTAACATTATGCAGGATTTTTGATTTCATCTAATATAGAAAATGCAGCACATTTGTGCACCATAATCAAAAACATTTATTGAGAAAATTGTTTATCTATAGTATCCTTCATCTACCATATTACTGAAACAAAAATGATTACATATTGCAGAGGAAATTGCGATGAGAAAGGACCCTCATGCAAGGTTAAAAACTGTATCAGCTGAGACTAAGGACATACTTGAAGAACTTGAAAAAGAGTACAAGGCACCAGAAGCGAAGGAAACCAAAAAAGAGGCAAGTATATTTTATTTTTCTTTACACTGCAATATTTAAAATCATGAAGTAGTTTGCTCATGGTAATTTTAAAATATCAGAGAGTGTTCCACATTGTAATAGAGATTTAGTCCTGGTCCGTTTGTTAAGACAGTCCATTTGTTGTGCAGTTACATTCTATATTTATTTATTATTATTAAAAGGTTGCGGATAAGTTCAATGCAGCTCACTATTCTACTGGGATGGTAGCAGCAAGTTTTACATCAACTGCAATGGTCCCCGAAACTGTACATGAAGCAGCCATAATCTGTGAGGATGAGGTCAAATATGATAGAGTAAAGAAAAAAGGTATATGCACTTGTTTGTTATATGTAAACATGATTTGTGTTAGAATAGAAGGTGTTTATTAAAAAAGATACTCTAATTTTCCTGAAGAACATCAGGATTGGCATGAGAATTGTGCCAATCCAATTAAGGGTTGAGAGGGGTTGTAGTCGATAGGGGTTGGTCTCCCTTTCTCAAAATACCCCTCCCCTCCCCGTGGAGATGCGCGGTTTTTTTAAGGGCTCTTTAAAGTTTCGTGTAACGAAACGCAGCAATGCGTGATAAAACGCAGTAATGCGTTATAAAACGCTCTGTTATTATTTTTATTCGTTAAACATTGTAATTTGTAAGGAGCATGGACATTCACTAAGTCATGATCGTGTGATATTTACTACAAGTAAAATACTTCTAATTTATTTCAAAATTGAAAATAGAGATATAAACTGTCTTTTGAACTATCAATTAAAAATAAATTGTTATTCACCATTTAAATATTTACTATTCAACACGGAAGTAGACATTAATGATTTTCTCACTTCCAGTCAAATATTGTTTTGTCGATTTTAATTAAAAAGCACACCCTACATACTGTTGCATGCATCGTATTTCGGAATGTAAAATAAAGTTCAAAACTGTTAATTTGCGATTAACGATTAAGGCGGACGTTAATTTGCGACTAACGAGTAATGTCGCAGATATACTACTGAGGAACCCCGACTCCACGTGTTACTAGCCTGCCCTACCCCTAGAGTGCAATATAAAAGCGCGGAGCCATAAGTTCGCGTAGGAGGTCGACGTCGAGGGCGACGAGCGGGTCTTCTGGCGGAGCACATTTAAAAACAGTAGATTATTTAGAAAACTCATTATGAAAAAAAAATAGGTTGACATAATTATTACATTATTAGTAACTTGTTAGGTTCTTATTAGTTACATCAAAAGTATATTTTTTGGTTAGTTTAAAAAAACTAGTAGTAGATCCATAGTACTTATTGACAAACCGATTTTTACAGTTCTTAAGCATAGAGGTCTATCAAACTACAGATCGTCGCCGTTAATTCCTTGTTTTAAAATATAATTGAGTCTATCAATGACAACCAGCTCCTGAGAAACTTTGAAGTTCACCAGCTGTTCAATGATGGTCAATACATTTTCACTGAATTTGATTAGCTGACGAGCTACTATTGTATCTGACTTATCATTGAAAAGAGACCATTGAAAACAAGAGAAGGCCTAGACTATTAGGAAAGTACAAAGGTCTTGGCGATTGTGTACAAACAGTGCAAATATTTTACAGGACTGCATAATTGAGTGTCGGAACAAAGTTGTGTTTGTAATCGAGATTGCGAAATCTTTGCTTGGAGTCTACTTAATTCTAATCAATCCATAGAAGACAACTAGTTTTCGTATTCACCCTTAAAAAGAAGCTCTTCATCGTGTTTCTGGCTAACGCAGAAAACACCTCCTTGGTTGCCACGTGTATGTCAACACCAATAATTCGGATATTTATATTATATAATCGATTACGCATCAGAATTGTTGGCGTCGATATATCGACTACGTACGTGGTTAGTTTGAACGCAAAGACGACGGAAAAAAACGTCAGCGACCCAAACAGTAGTTCGGCTCCTTTTTTTGCCAGAACAACATTAAAAAAAATCTACTACATAATTTTATCACTCAACAACTACGACGGTTTTTACTTGCAAATTATTTTGATCGATTGAGAATGGAAATTGACGAGACACATGTAAAGCGAATTTTTTTGCGAATGATCATTTTTTGAAGTTAGGGTTACCTAAGAAAACATTTTAGATTTTATTTTTAGAATGTATATGTATGTCATGTTTTATAGTAAAATTTAGTCTTTGTCCGACAGGTTATGTCAGATTGGTTACAAACATGGGACCATTAAATTTTGAGTTATACTGCGATTTGACACCGAAAGCAGCAGATAATTTTATAAAGCACTGTTATAGTGGCTACTACAATGGAACTAAATTTCACAGATCGATAAGAAATTTCATGGTATGTATTAATGGAGCCTTATTTTCTGGTAGCAGAGCACAACGTTTTATTCACCTACCGAGTCCGACCGCGTCACACTCAATGCCAGCGTAACATAATGGTAAATCCTTATCTTTCATTTGTTTGCTTTCTCATCTTCGTCGTCTGTTCATCTTCCCATTCCCTTTCACCTATAATATTCAAGACTGGCAATATACGAGGGGAGTTCCAGAAACCCGACCTGATGGAGATGGTTTTTTGAAGATCATTAGTGTAAGTTATCCCACGCGCATCCGAAAAAACTGACGCCTCGACCTTGCCAGGAGATGGAACGGTCTTTCTCTTTTTTAGGCCTATTCTCCCTTCGCAGTCTATTGTTCTTTATTCTCAGATGTGAAATGATAGATCCATGTTTTATCCATGGTTAAAATCGATGCAAAAACTCGGCGACGCTGTTTTTGGTCTGTCGTGAGCAAACGCGGCACCCATCTTGCGTACAGCTTTTTCATGTATAAATATTTATATATAGCATTTTTTAAATGCCTACCATGTCTTCTAGCTCACGCAAATTCAGTCGACGGTCGTCCAATATCACTTTGAGGAGTTTCTTCACCGTTTTTGGCGTGATTACATAACTTGTTCGACCACTACCATGTTTATCTTGACAGCCCGTACAGCCTCGTTTAAAATCTGCTACTCGATATATTTTTTTATGGAAAGTATGACAGACCAGCAGACTGTGTTTATCTGATGTTAAGTGATCCTGTCGCCTATGGACACAGACAACATCCGGAGAGTGAGAGTTAGAGTCGACCGTGAAATTGGATAAAATAACTTTAGTGAATGGGACATTGGATAAAATAACTGCCGACTTTATGTAGGGCTGTGGTTCCCGTTAGCGAGCACGACCGTATGAATGCAGCAAAAGCTGTGAATGGATGTTAGGCTCTACCACCTAACATTGCCGTAAACGAAGGAGCAAAGCCCCCTAGAGTAGAATGTAACTTTGCTTCGTATTGGTTTTCGTCATTTCGTCGTTTAGTATTCGTTGGACTGAAACATTTTAAATGAAAGTATTGATTAAAAAAACGACAACCGATTTTGTCCTTATTTAACAAATTCACTTAGAATGTTTGCTGTTGATGGCTGCCTGCCGAATAGAAACCAGTGTGGCATCTCCAAACTAATACTTTAAGCTGTATAAGATTGTTACTCTCGACCACAGAAATTGTTTTAAAACAACATTCGGTACCTATAAACCAGGTCGGGTACTTCTGGGACTACCTTCGACCAATTTACTTTTCACTTCATTTCTAATAAACTCACATATCTATTTATGTTTATAAAATAAATGTTTTTTTGCACGTGTTAGATACTGCCTGCAATTATTTTATAAGGTAATACAGACAACCTAGCAGATAATCAATTTGTGAAGGAAAGCCGTCTTCCATTCACACCTACAACAAACGTAAGAGTTGTGAGTGCATAGCCTGTCTTGACAATCTGATACTAATTTCATTGCATAGGAGGGGTTGTAAAAAAAGCGGCAGTGTAATAAAAATGCTTACAAAACAGACAAAATATATTTTACATTGTATGTAGGACGGTGGTAGCTCCTCGTCGAGCAATCTTATAAATGCACCAAGAGCTTCATGTATGATGTTGTGCTCTATCGTTATGAAAACAACTTCTAAACACATGTCATCTATTCTCCCATAAACACTATAAGTGAGTGTTAATAAAATGTTTTTCCGTTTACTTATTTTATATCTGTTCAGAGATAAAAACTGTAGATAAAAATGTCATTGATTAAGAAATATATAATTGCGTATCCTTTTATTTTAGATACAAGGTGGTGATCCGACCGGCACTGGTCTTGGTGGTGAATCAATTTGGAAAAAGCCATTTGAAGACGAGATCAGACCTAATTTGCATCATACAGGTCGCGGTGTCTTGTCTATGGCCAACTCTGGCCCGAACACAAATGGATCGCAGTTGTAAGTTACATACTTAACGACTACAACGGTTTTAAGTTATTTGCGTGTAAAAGATAAACATTTTACCGTTTTGATTGACTTTAATTCTATTACAAAAAAAAGAATTGCTTGACATGTGTGTTGGATAGAAGCTTCTTTGGAAGACCTAAAAGGTGTTGAATTTCATGTGTAAATATCATGTGACATTATAATATACATGACTGATGAGTCACTAACAATGTTAAATGACAACAATGCAGAGTGCATTAAGTTGTCATCATATTTATGTAATGAAATTAGGGGCATAATCTTTACACCAATTTTCTAATAAAAGAAAAAAGGGTGGATATAATCCTGACAGCTAACATATGGAAAATAGCATAGTTCATCAACCAGAAAATGGAAGCCGCGCTCCCCATGTCCGTTAGGATACCCATGCGTTGCATTATTAATTTTTTATCCTTATTTCATTTTCGTTTAAGTTAACTCGGTGGTCAAATAATATTTATTTTAAATATTACTTTCATTCTTCATATATAATCGCATATAACATCTTCGAGTATTGGAAGTGACTTACCTGTTACTTTTTTATATTACGCAGTATTTATTTTCGATTTTTGTTGCCAATTGATGGACTATGTCGCAAGAACTAGCGACTTTAGACTATGACATGAACAAAGTCGCAACTGTTTAAGGTAATTGGTTCTGAAAGTGGGCGCTAGCGGCCCCTGTAATGCGCTGAATCTCTCGCGTTCGTTCAGGACAGTGGTTTAAATTGGGCTCTAGCGCTCTTTCAGGTGAAATTGTTATTTAAGAAGGTTATAAATGTATAGGGCTGCGCTAGATTTTTTTTCTATAAGGGACCAAAAAAATTTGGGAACCACTGGTTTAAGGAAACACTTCTTCCAATGTTTAGGCACCAGTTTTTTTTTAAAGAAAGAATATTGTAATTCAATGTAAAGGCCTAGTTACGTTTCAATAGTTCATATATTATTTAGTTATATTTATTTATCCTAAATGAATCCATCAAAGATTAATTATATATACAAAACTACAGAGAGAAAGACACAATTTAGATTATATAATATTGTTTTATTTTATATTTTTCGTCTTATATATAAAATGTAAAAATTATGAAGCACGTTGTTTGTCTACGATGGACTCCTAAAGATTTTAAATTATTTTTCTATTTTTTTAAAGGAAAGTATACAAAGCAGTCGGTTCACATGATCTTAAGCGACCCCGTTGCCCATGTACACACACAATATCCGGCGAGGTGCGTGTCCGTTGTCAACCTGGGAAATTGGATATAATAGGTTTATTGGATAAGATGGAGTCAGGATTAGGGATTTGAAAGGAAAAAGAGAGGGGAAGAAAAGAAGGAAGGAATGGCCATCTGGCAGTCCAGAAAGTCACGCATACTTTGTTTAGGAGGGTGGTACGTCCCTGCGCTAGAACAACCATATAAATGAAGCAAATGCTGAGAAAGGATATAATACTCTACAGCCTAACAAAATATCTAAATTTTTGTCTGAATATTTTTCACAATAATATTCATAAAGTATTGGTTTTGAATTTTTAATTAGATGTGCAATAAAATCATGTTTTTTTTAAGTTATTTTAAACTATACTTATTTTAGCAGTTTAAAATATTATTTTCAGTCAAATGCCACCACAAATATCTTAATAATGTGCAGTGCATAAAAACAAAAAAAATTATCAATCTTTTTTAAATTTTACGTCAAGTTAAAATTCCAATACCTTGGACTTTTATAACGGCTATGACCATCGCGGATACGTCATACTATGACGCGGATACGTCATAGTATGATGTATCCGCGTCTTTATTCGTAAACAATAGTTTCACAATATTTAATAGTTTACTTTAATATAATTTCATGTACACTTTGACACCGCCGCGCGAGTATTTTACGCTATTTAAATTCCCTATTGCATAGTGGCCCCAATAAAAAAAATTTTGAAGCCATGTCTTTATAAATGGAGATTATTCTGGCTCTATACTTCATGATATTTTAGCTTCTAAATGCTTAAAATAAGTAAAGCTTTGGTATCGAAAATGATATTAGCAATTTTAATGAGAATCATGGGTTAAGATATTTTGGATGTAGAATTTTGTCTATCATGGTTGTATTTTTATTATACTTGAGAAAAATATTATAATTTAGACAAAAAAAAGATTATATTTTAGACAAAAATACAGCTAAGCAAAGCTTGGTCTACTTTTGTTTTAAATAATTACAGGTTGAATGTCAAAAAAAGATTAGAGTTATGTAAATAACGGAGAAAAATGTTTCAGTTTCATAACATTTCGTTCTTGTAAGCAACTTGATGGCAAGCACACAATATTTGGTAAACTTGTTGGAGGTCTTGACACTCTTACTACAATGGAACAGATTGAAGTGGACAATAAAGACAGACCTATCCAGGATATCATCATTGAAGTTGCTCAAGTGTTTGTCGACCCATTCCTAGAAGCTGAGGAACAGGTGATGAGACTGTTAAAAATTTACTTTTTAGTTTGCAGTCTAATAATAAAAAAAAATATGTGGCCAGCATAAAAATTTAAGTGTTTATCACACTTAAATTTTTAAGTGTGATAAACATTTTAATTAAAATAAGATTTAAACTTTGGCTTTTAGTTTAAATTTTAATAGTAAGTTTATTGTTATATATCTCTCATTTTAATCAAACACACATTTCAAGCAGAAAGACTCAAAAAGTTATTGATAGCTTAAATTTGCACTATATAGTTTCCAAGACGATATAATTTTTCTCCCGTTTTATACCAAATTTTACACTAGAACAAAAAATTGCCCGACATATCATCCACAAGTGCAAAAAATTTTATGTATGTTTATGATGATAACAAATAAATACTCATGTCAATGGTAATACAACATGAAGATAGTAGGATTGTGACCAACACTGTGTGGTGCCTATTGAGGATTATTCTTTATTATTTGTTAATATTCTAAATATTTACAGTTACTGGCAGAAAGAGCGGAAGAGTTAAAGAAACAAGCAGAAGCTGAAGGACCCAATGCAAAATCTAAAAAAGCTAATAAGCAGCCACTCAAGGTCTTTAGAGAGGGTGTTGGTAAATATTTGAATTTACAAGAGCTGTCGACAGGCCCCAAAGTTACCAAAACACAGGAGGTGCCTGCTAAGAAACCTAAAAGAGATACTAATTATAAGTTTGGTACTTTTGACTCATGGTAGTTTATATTAAGTTAAACATATTAAAAAAAGATAACATTATAAATATGGTTTTATTCACTTCCACCTAAAAATAAATGTGTATAAGCAAAATACTGAAATAGTTGTGGTATCACTAGTAATAAATATTAGTCATATTTTCTTTATTTGTATGAATAAACATTCACATTTGCCAATTATAATATAATGCATAACACTATCTGAACTATAACAATCACATAATTTAAATTACACTTTAAATTGTTCTGAAATGTTTTCCCCATTTCGATTTAATTTAATATTAACCATGATCAATTCTCACATCATATTTTTTTTAAATTTTTATATTTATATATAATACAACACAAATTACTTAAAAGTAATTTAAAGTTGAAATTCAATGTGTATACCTACTCTATTTTACAAAGTAGAGAATACATATACTTCTAATAATTTTATATTTGTGCATTCCAAGCTTATTATTGAAATGACAAAGATGATTGCCCAATTAAAATTATAACATACCTAGAATGTAAACTTATATTTTTAGTTATTCATGGGAAAAAACAGTAAAAGAGTTTTAACATGTCTCTTATTAAGATAATGTTATTCAAATTTCTGCTATGATTTACATGATTGTTAGTAAGAATTACAACTATTTAATTGTTTATATGTAATGATCTTACCTTGCTTTATCTAATTACTTAATCAAAATAAGTATTACAATAAACATTTAAGTACATTAATGTTTATAATAAAACAAAACAATTAACAAAATAAAACTTGTGAACATTGCAATTAGCTAATTGTAATTGTCTTAGTTATAATTCTGACGTCGTCTACCAGTTCTCTGCTTGTCAAATCTCATTTCCATCTCTTCTAAAACCTTTGGGGTATAACGAACAACAAGTTTAACTGAGCCCACTGCTTGCTTCAATAACTCAACAGCCTTTTCATGATTTTCTCCTTCAACCGACACTCCATTGACGGATAATAATTGATCACCTCTCTTTAGTCCACCGTGACGGTCTGCCACTCCCCCAGGGATGATGCGAGATATATATATAGGTGAATTCTGTTCCTTGCCACCCATAACATTGAAACCTAAGCCTTCTTCTGTTTTTGGAAGTTCGACAACTCGTGGATGGGCATGACCTTCTGCTGCCGCAAATGCTGCTACCGTAGCTTTCGCCGTTGCAGAGGCTCGGATGTCAGCTGAGCCTTGAATGTCAACAGTTTCGTAGACATGCTCGTAGACCTCTCTGACAGCGTTTAAAAAATCACTTTGAAGCACCTTCTGCAAAGCTGCTAATTTTGTAGCAGGTACTTCGCCACTCTGTTGTAACTTTTCTAACAGTTCTATAGCCCTCTTAATGTCTTTCGCCAGGGTCAATTGTTCACCTGTGGTACTCATATTTTTTTATTACTTAACAAGTGTAGAAAGCTGAAACTAGGGGCGTGAACGTTTATTAATTTTGCTTATGTTAAATTGTTTTCTCTGTGCTAATCGATATCAACATGACATGAATTAAATGTCACTTCGTCAAGAAATTTGTAAAGATTTTGTAACTGTATAGTTTTCACTTAACAACAAATCCTTCGCTTTTATTATTACGTAACAATTTCATACTTGAAATAATTTGTTAGAGTTAGTAAATGTGATATTTTTAAATTATATCATACAACTGTAAACAGGTTGATGCTTTAATGAAAATAAAATATAACGTCTTTTTGAACGCATACTAGTTATTTTTTTAAAGTAAATAAAAAAATTGACAACTGTCTGACAGTTGCTCAATCGTGCCAATATAATAGTAGAATAGGAATTTCTTATTTAATTTGCACAGTGTTATTTTTTTGCTATTTCGATATAACTTCGTTATATTAAGGAAGTGAAAGGACTAAGACTAAAAGTGCGATCATAATAATAAGTGCCATTTGGGATTTTAGCGCCGGTCTTCTACAAATTTCACTATGGATGATCTGGGTAAGTTTGGTGTTATCACCGCAACCTGTTTGACTTGCTTCGTATCTGCGTGACGTGTATAAAACATTTCTGGCATCCGATTCGGAATTAATCAACATAGATATTAGGATAGACATTCACTGTTTACATATTTTTTTTATTCTGGAAGATGACTTCATGTTCTAATGACTTCATGTTTAATTTAAGTAACAGCTAGTAAACATTCATAAGTATTCGTATAAGAAATAAGTCGCATAAGTATTGTTAGTTAAGCTATCTAAAAAGCTTTTAAGACACATATATATACAAGACACATGCATATCTTTAAGCTCCAAAAATACCTATTTACTTCAGAATAGTAAAATCCTGATATAATGGCGCTCAAAGGACCGGCGTCACTTAAAAGCAAAAAAAATATATGTATAAAAAAAACTAGCTTAAAGTATTCAGTTGTTTAAACTGAATAACTTAAGCTAGTTTACATTTATAGATATTCTTCAGTTTATTGAATCTTAAACAAATGTGTTGCCTGATTTATCTGTTCTTGAGTTGATTACCTCACCCATATAGCTTTGAAATAGAGTTGGGAAATCTAGGCAAATGTGGATACTTGGTATAACAGAGACTGTTACTCAAAAAGATCAGAGACAAAAACTGGGTATTAAAAGTGGCCATTGGATACATATGAAAGAATACAGTTATAATTTAGTGAATCCATTTCTAATAAAAAGTATGAGAATTTTTTTTGCATATGCGTTCCTACTTCAATCATATTTTCTTAATTTAATACTTTATGCCATCTCATACTGCAATTTGGAAACCATAACATTTGACCAAGTAATTAATACATAGTATATTTACAACAGATTTTAGTATCTCTTATGTTGTTGAGACCTTCAGGTACTGAGCATTGAAATCCGAGATATCACTGTTACTTGATGAACAACTTACTAATTATTAGTATTCCCTTAAAAAAGTTTCAAACTATAAAAGTCAAATTCGTAATTATTTAAATATTTCCATGTTTTCATGCACTTACAAATGTCAAAATTTACGTGCAGTTGGGAAACTAGAGATGTCCAGAGAAAAATGGCCAAAAAACTGCATACCATTTTTTGTCATGACTCTCCAAAAAGCCCTAGCATGGGCTGTCACTTAATTGTTATCTAGTTTGTCTTGGGTGTACTGCTTAATTGAGGAAAAGATTAAAGTCACTGGGAGCTGTATCTGAGCTTTTCAAGATCCGCCTTCAAGAGTAGGCTAGTTATTTCTTAACCATCTTTGCTTAAAGACTGTAATTTTTTGCAAACGAAAAATTTACAAATATTTCAATTGATAGAATATAATAATTGATCAGACTCGTATAAAGGCAAATTTTTTGGAAAAGTTTAGTTTCTAATAAAAAATTCTGAGTTTGTAATAATGTAAGTACTGACATTACTAATGTGCCAATGCTTGCTTCGCCAGGCTCTATAAATATTAATTATGTGCGCTTAACTAACCTAACCAAAACAGTCTTAAGTAAATAAATTAAGTCATTTTTTAAGAAATTAGAACACAACCCCAAAAAATAGGTCCAAACCAGGTTTCTATAATCTATATAATTACCAAAGACTTCATACGCAGTTCGGTTGCAAAGGTTTTCTGAACACTGCCATTTGAAATGCCTGTGACAATACGGAATTCCCGACGTTTTTCTTATTTACTTAAGTGAGGGATGTAGATGAGTGTTCTTCTTGTTCATCATTTGTACATTATGCAAGTGTTGCTCAGAGTGCAACTGTGGGATATGGAGCATTGTATAGTTAAGTATCTTAGTAAAAACTACTTGATAACTGCTTTAATTTCGTTTTTGTTCGTTTTGATATTACATTCGATAGGTTCACATTAAAATTCATGATGGTTCTTATTATACAAACAAATAATTGATTATCATTTCTTTTGCATCATACTTCGTGCAATGCACTGAGTACTGATGTTTCTCCGAGTTTTAATATACAGGTGAGTGGTGAATCACCTTTGATATTAAAGGAGAGCACTCGGTACTCGATTGCCATCATATTTATGTAATAAAATTAGGGGCGCCGCAGTTCATCGACCTTCTAGCCATTCCGGCGATGCCGTGTCCGCTAAGGTGAATATGAATAGCCCAATAATTTTGTTAACTTTGGATTATGTTTACCGTATTAAATCAATGTTCATTTGTAATAATATTTTTATTCTTCATATATGATTCCTACATATAATGTACTTGAATATTGACGGTGGCTCACCGGTCATCCTGTATAAAAAGTAATGCGAGCTAGGCAATCGTCAGAACACTAGACATCTGATACACTTCTTCCTCCTAGCCTTATTCCCAAATTATTTGAGGTCGGCTTCTAATCCAACCAAATATTACGTGAATATCAGTTTTTACACAGATTGAATAGCATCTGATCTCCGCAACCTAAAGAGATAAACTGTATTCGACGGATGGATTAGTTGTCAGGTTATTGGTAGGCACTGACATCTTATTAACGACTGCCAAAGGTGTTCTTAACAACCGGGACTGACTTTTTACATGCCCATCCGACGCTTGGATTTCTTTCTTTTCGGGCAATCGGGTGATCAGCCCGCATTGTCCTAAACCAACCAAGAAACAGCAACACAAAGTTGTTGTTCCCCCGCGGGATTCAAACCCACGACCTCCGGTTTGAAAACCAAGCGCGGGACATCAGGATTCAGAGGAAAAATACAAAAAAAATCGAATCAAAAAAAGTAGGATTAATGAGCATGCTTGACTGACTCTCTGAATCTGATATATTCCCCGAGCAAGAATCGAAGAATATTTTGTCTACTATCAAAAAGACGTATTAGTAGAATACTTCTCTTCCATTCCTTATGAGCGTTTTCCCCAAAATCTAAGTACAATGAACTGTAGAGTATACAAAGTCCTGCTGACCGAATTTCGTGGTTCCGTCACGGTGGCTAATCTACTCAGAGATCGCTAACTGCGCAGGAGATATTATAGTGCACAAGTGTACACGCAGACACAGGTGCACTCTCTGCTCCTTAACTATCAAAGCCCGATGGGACGGATATCCAACATGATCGGAGAGACATCAGGCGCAGGACTGATTTTTTACATTCCCATCCGACGCATGGATCATCTTTCTTTTTAGGCAATCGGGTGATCAGCTCGCATTGCCCTAATCCAATCAAGTAACAACAACACAAAGTTATTGTTCATCCATGGGGTTCATACTCACGACCTCCGGTTTATTAAACAAGGCCCTATACCATTAGGCTACGGAGGCGGCTAATAGTGGAGAATATAAAGCGCTAAGCTATTTTTATTGTATGCCATTATCTATGTATTACAATAACTCTTGAACCACTGATCCAAATTTACAGCAAACTACTACGTCTGTTGTTTTGTAAAATAGTTTATGATATCATGCTTGAACCATGGAGTCTGGAGATCAGTAGAATAATTTTCTTAGACAAGATAAGCAAAAACTGGATTAATGGAAGCTTGAAATAATAGTTTAAAAAAAACTGCACAAACGTTATGAATTAAAGTTTAGAAGTTGTTGTTACGGGCATTTCGTGATATTTTAAGACAGAACTAAACTAAACCTTAACTAAATTATTTAAAATGCGTATATTATTTAGAAG
This sequence comes from Graphium colonna, assembly GCA_025505425.1. Lineage (NCBI taxonomy): Eukaryota > Metazoa > Arthropoda > Insecta > Lepidoptera > Papilionidae > Graphium > Graphium colonna. Next base: position 641,213 of record JAOCPS010000028.1, on the reverse strand, counting down.
GTATTTATTTTACCCAAGTTTAAAAAAAATGAAAAAATTAATGTACTCGTCACGATGGGGCGGCGATTTTATTTTCAATGATTTTAATGACTTTTTTTGATGTATGGAAATTATTCTCTTGATATATGTCTTCTTCGCTGCCTTCCCTTGTCTGATTGTCTGTTTGTCACTCCAGTGATTTTTCACTTGCTATCTGTTATATAACGTTCTCATTGTAGGCAACGATA
>JAOCPS010000028.1:614874-640886 GCA_025505425.1 Graphium colonna | reverse complement strand
TCCATGGGCGACGGGATCAATTACCCTCAGGTGAACCGTCTGCTCGTTTGTCTTCCTTTCCATAAAAAAAAAAAAAAAAAACGTTCACGCATTACTCTGATTATTTATGAACCGGTTTTTAAAATTCTTGTTTTATCTTATAGGGTAGTATTCTTCCGGAATGGTCCCATAAAATTTTCAGGAAAATCTGTTAAATCAAAATAACAAAATTGATTTTATGTATTTTTGCGCGCATCTCTGTCATTTATGAACTAATTTAATATTTTATGATAGTATATTTTTCATAAATAGTCCCATAAAATTTAAAAAAAAACTGTTCATTAGTTTGTTTTTAAATAAAAATAACAAAATTTAGGAATGTTCGCACATATCTCCACAACTTATGAACTGATTCGAAAAGTATTTTTTGGACACAATGGTCTTACAATTTTTGGTAATTGTAAATTCATCTTGGCCAAGTCTTTTACAATTACCCAATTTTTTTATAAAAATCTTATCAGTAGTTTGTTTTTAAAATCAAAATAACGGAGAAGATATGTTTCGAAAGTACATTTTGAAGGCATTTGAAGTCGGTTTTTGTAAATTTCTGTGAAAATAAACTTTTTGCACATCACATTCAAGTGACATGTAAACATTTCATACGTCAAGCGATTTCTTTATTACGCGAATTTAAAAGTGTGACATTTACTAAAATATTTAAAAAAAGGTCGAATTTCGACCATTCCGGGATCAATTCTGGAATTAGTTATTGATTAAAAACAAATTGACGAAACAAACTATATACAGGTTTTTTGACCGTACGTACGTACGTCATATTTTGTGTTAGAGCGTAGGTTAGTGCGTTTATTTTCAATTCAAGGGCCATGTTTTATGCGTCCAACATCCATGAACTATGATTTACGACATCCCCCAAGCTATTTTATTACATTGTAAAATTGTTACGAACCTTGTTCGAGTAACCAATGCGGGATTAATCATTTAGTTATATTGGTTTCAATAGCTATGTACTTTTGATCCTAATCTAAAAAAGGATACAACTATGGTTTTAAAATAAAGATAACGTTAAAGGACAATGCCCATTTTATATAGCATACCGTACCAGGTTGCCTTAAGTTCAAACTTATTTTTTGAAGACTAAGACCTATTATATTAACTCTAGCAGAAGTTATTTTTGTAGAGAAAACCCGGATTTCGGTGATATTTGATAAATACAAAAAATCGATTCATAGAAAATAGTTTTTATCGCAGTCTACATCTCAATGACAGATTGTCTTCACATTCTTTTCTTAATACATTAGATATGTTTAATATTTAGCTTCTCTATTAGTTACTAAATTTGAAAAAAAAGTATTTATAAAAATGTTACAACTGATATTGTTACCTTTTATCCGGTTTAATATTTTTTTTTATTTTATTTCAAAAAAACATTGGTATTATAATCAACCAACAGTAAATCTTACTATAATCTGTGCCATTAATCAGCTGTTAGACTGTTACTCCGTTTTGGCGCGTAATCGCCAATTGGTGGCACCTGTTCCAGAATTTATATTCGTGTTATTAATATATTTGTTTATTCTACAAATGGAAATCATAATACACAATTAATGTCCCATGCCCAGTTATCGTCTGAGCGTTAAAACTACCCATAAAGTTAAAATCACATAAGCTTAAAGTTCACTTTTCTTAATTTTAAAATAATATTTTTGATTGAAGTTAACATAGAAAACAAATCGCCATAAAAACACGTTGTCTTATTCTTTAAGGGGAAATAATAATATTTAAAAAGTCACCGATGGAAAAAAAACACGCTCGAAAATTAAAATCTGCAATCCGTAACAATCACGATTGTAACACTGGGATCGCGCAGTGTATTTTGCACACATCACCATACGCCTCTGACGTCCGCTTTTGTTTTGGGCTGTACGCGACAGACGTGTGGCGCGGTTTGAATTGGCGCCAATTTTAATTGTTTGACAGAACATATTAGGTTCAAAGATGGCGTGTTCATTTTTTTCTCTACGCTTTGACTACGTGTCACTCGTTGGGTAACAACAATAGTCGTGGTGGAGACCATGAAAATATTCTTCCGCTATTTAATTGTATGTGAAAAGTCACAATAGTGTAGAGCGGAGAGTGTACAGCTAGACATGCTTCGCATTATAAATATATTGTTATTAAGTACATGTATGACCGATTCTTGAGATAATATATTAGAATTAAGTATTGAAGCATTAAATTTAAGCATATTTTAAAAATTATATATCCCTGACTTTTGGTTTATTTTGTTTAGTGGGCACGTGAAACGATAATGACAATACTTCGTACCTTACGACCACTTCTACCTTACGACTAGACGCCGATGAGTACGTAAAGACTTTTACGGACGTGTATTTAAATGTATTGTCTATTCCAATAAAAGATAGTGAGAACATAAACAAACATGAGCCACCTCCACAAAAACCTCTGGCCATAATAATAACGAAAAGACGTTTAATACGGCTAGGAGATATTATAGGGTATTTTTAGAATATATCATTTTCAGCTATTATTTTGCGAGTAATTTAGCATAATCGGCGAGACTTTTGTTACCTTTTAACACATTGACGGACAGTGGAAACAAGTGAAGTTCAAGAAATGACACTACATCTTTTTGTAAATTTAGAATATTAGGTTTAATTTTGATTGATAAAAACATGACACTAATCTTCTACTTGTACGCCGGTAAATGCACACTTTTGCCGCTATAGCCGTACTGCCAAAAAACGACTGTTTCTTTTTTGGACGGTTATTGCAGTCATGCCACATAGGGAACTTCACTTTGACGGCCATAGACGTAAGTGTCCTGTTAACATACCTGTACCTGGAATATACTTTACACGCCCGGAATGTCCTTAATAAGTTCACTTCCGTGACCCCAAACACACATCGTCTACCTCTCTCTCGTCTCGTTACTTATCCTTACCATTATCAACAGGCGGGCCTCTACATCTCCGATACCGCCTGCATCAGGCACTCTGCCCCGACCTGGGACCAAACAAGTGACGGTGACAGTCCAAGAGACAGTAGTCGAGCCGGCCCAAGCCCAGCAGCAGCCGCCGCCTACCATCGCATCCAGGCACCATCATCATGCATCCAGTGCTACTAAGGAGCTGGATGATCTGATGGCCAGTCTATCGGATTTCAAGGTACGTTTATTTTTGTAATCTATTCAGATGGTTATAATCTTGTCTTTTTTTAGATTTCAGGGTATGTATGTTCCTGTGTACTACTATTTTGTTTACGCGATTCTTTAACTACTTTTTTTGTTAAACCAATTTTGTAATCTGGTTTATCCTGTTAATCAAATTCTTAGCCTATTCCCAAGTCAGTTGGGGTATTGACTATCATATGACCTTCGCAACACAATAAAATAAACTATATTGGACGGATGGATTAGTTGACCGGACATTTGAAGCCACTGACAACCTTTAACGACTGTCAAAGGTGTTCTTGACATCCAGGACCCACTTAACGAAATATAATAATATCAATGGGGGAGGTTGTCTACGATTTCAAATAACAATAAAAAAGAGAATACTAAGAAATATAAAAAATCTATGATAATACGAAAACGGTCGGTATTTCATTATATTTTTTCTTACTTTTTATTTATTATAAAAGTTCTTATAAACACTCTGTTTTTAGGATGTTTATCATGCGTATTGCGTATTTGATTTCTACACGAATTGGATTGTTACACGCAGCAATCTAGCAATAGATGTGCCTTTTAGCGAACTCAAATTCTAATTCAAAACCACTCTTCTAAGTGTTAAGACATGTTTCACGTGGTTTCCGTCTTAAAGGAGTTATTAATTATCTTTCAGCTGGAAATAGACTGTAAACATTTATCGTAGCGCGTTAATATTGGGTTTCTTATTTGTGCTAATTGCGCTGCATTATTGTCTTTTAATTTAAATTTTGCCTCTGTGGTTTATAAATATAGACTTTATTGACTCTTGATTTACAAACAGCCAGTCGTAGGATTGAATCCCTTGGGGGCATGGGGTTATTGTTTTTTAGTTCACTTATAGCTACATGTGGTGATCACATCATTGTCCGAGAAGTTAGATAATCTTTTTGCCTGATGCCCATGTCCATGTGAAGTCAGCCCTACTTCTCCTCTAGGGTCTCAATGAAAATTAGAGGAGTCTGTGTTTATCGTTATGAGAATAACAATTCGACCGATTCTTGTAGATCAGCTGTGGTCGCGATTCAACTAGGAGGACTTTTTATTTTTAAATGTAGGGTCACTTACAAAATGAAACCATTCTGATCTGTTTATTGTTTACCCAATTTACTACAATGTTTCTATTCATTTATTTGTAAAAGTGTTTAATTGGGTGACGAAATCAACGCCAAGGTCGGTGGCAGCTGCCAAAACGATACTTGACCCGTTATTATGACTGAATGTCGTACATCCGTTAGATTATACGCTTCGACCTAGCTTAACCCGAATTTCGTTGTAAATTGAACATTTGTTTACTCTACGCTAGTATATTTACTTCAAATCTCTATATATACAATAGTGTATAAATTCTAGTGAGTCACAGTTAATGCAAGAATGACGTAGCGAGGCAGAAATAAAGATAAACCCGACTCCGTCGACGACGTTGCACGTTGTTAACGTTTCTTAGTTGAGCGTGACGGGCCCCGTTTCTAATTAGGACAATGGCAAGGCCGGCGCGCGAATCTTGTCGACAAACCCCATGCTGCTCCCATTGACTTAGAGTCGAGAATCGCTTGTGGCCCATGGGCGTCGGCACACTGCACCACTGAGCGGGGCCGATTTTCCGTTCATTACAATATTTACAAGACGCCTTTCTTGGTCGACGTCTATTTCCAGCCGTAGAGCGGGCCACTCCAGCGGCGTCCCTCTCGCTCGCCCGCTTCAACGCTCGCGTCTAAAGATAGTGCGCGCGGTTACATCACAGGCGTAGTGGGGCCGCGAGCATATAATATTAGAGTACATAGTCAAAGATTTTCACTCGGACCGCATTCGCCCCAGTCCGCTGCGACCGACCGGTTTTCCTTTCTGTACGTGGTTCTCACTGTCAACTGTCAAGTATCCCGGAAAGGATCTTTTACATCACTATAGGAAGACGTGTCTGTTCCCCTGCAGGTGAGCGGCGCCCCGGCTGAGAGCGGCGCACACGTGTACCGGGAGAAGCGCGCGTGGCAGGAGCACTACCGCAGTAACCCGCGCCAAGCGGAGTCCGCTTCTCTGGAACACATGCTCGGATCCCTCCGGGCAGACATGAGCCGCCAAGGAGTCCAGACGCCCCAGAAGGGCTGCTGCAACGCCTGCGAGAAGCCCATCGTTGGACAGGTGCAAGTCTCTACCTGAAGCTGGACTTGTGTGTTCGCAACCGTGTATTACATATCGATACTTGTGTGCAGGTGATCACCGCCCTGGGCCGCACGTGGCACCCGGAGCACTTCACGTGCGCCCACTGCAACCAGGAGCTGGGCACCAGGAACTTCTTTGAGCGCGATGGCAGGCCCTACTGCGAGCCCGACTACCACAATCTGTTCTCGCCGCGCTGCGCATATTGCAACGGACCCATTCTCGACGTTAGTTTCCAATACAGAAGAAATCCGGCCTAATTAACTTCGAAATTTCATGAAGCCTAGGGTTGCTAATCTAAAATTCTTTATGATGGGTTTGTTATCTTCTGTTTACAGAAATGCGTGACAGCCCTTGAGAAGACCTGGCACACGGAGCACTTCTTCTGCGCCCAATGCGGTCAGCAGTTTGGAGAAGATGGGTTCCACGAGAGGGATGGCAAGCCGTACTGCCGTGCCGACTACTTTGATATGTTCGCACCGAAATGCGGCGGTTGCAGCAAACCCATAATGGAGAACTACATCTCTGCGCTCAACACCCAATGGCATCCGGATTGCTTTGTCTGCAAGGTTTGTACCAGTCTTGATTACCAGGTTCCACTCCAGTTCCCGATGTTCGCGCAATTATATGACAGGTAAAGTATAAGTGATGTTTTTCAGCGAAGATCCCGTCTATACCAGGTTAAGTATTAAAAAAAAACCTAATTTCAACTGTTGTGTGAACGGAAGATAACTCCTACGTTTCAATCACACAGGAATGCCAAAACCCAGTCAAAGGGAAATCCTTCTATGCCATGGAAGGGAAGCCGGTGTGCCCCAAATGCGTCGGAGTGGACGAAGATGAATAAGGGATGACTCAATATCCAAACCCTCTCTGAAACGAATGCCCTCCCCAAAATTTCTCTTACAGCTATGCCTCCGCTCCAGTGGCGGACCAACGGATGTCTCAATGCGCACACGGATGATATTCAAACACGCATAAATAACAGAAACTAGTCTAGATGTACTCAAATAGGCGATAATAAATTATTATGTAATATATTTTATAACGTATATAATGTAATGTTAAGATTTATAATAAAGATGAAATTAAAAAATAAAGATAAAAAATATAATTAAAAAAAAAACAATAAAACAAAACACACAAAAATGACAGATGACAGATTTGCAAAAGCGCGGGCTTTTTTGGCGCGCGACGCGTTGACCGCTATAAGGTCAACGTTAGTTGCCGTCAAGGCCGCGGCCGCACGGCATTGACCTCGCGCCGTTTTGATCAATCGCGATAGAAAAAAAAGTCGCGAATAGGGTCGGGTCGCGCGTCGAGTGTAATGTTTCCATTCCCGCTATGTATAGACGTCGCTAGTGTCGAACGCGTCCGCAATCTCGGATTGGGCCGCATGCTCTAGCGATAGATCGGGATATTATTTTTATCGATTCGTGCGCTGTCAATGAAAATAAAAATCGTTTCCGATTCGTAGTGACTGACACAGAAACACATGATAATTTACAGTTAATAATTTACTTACCTATCCTTAACAATACGTAACACAAATTATTTATTTTGAGCAGGAAAAAAAATATATCTAAAATTTACAAATAAAGTTGAACACATTTGACACTCGATAATTAACATGTAGTATTGAAAATTAAAAAAAACATGTTCACAAAATAAGAGTAAAGATAAAATATTGGCCAACTTTTTGTTTATTTAAGCCACGTTCAACGACAGACGGCGAATATTATAATTTAAAATTGTTTCTATGCAAATAGAAACAGATTAAAAGTAGAGTAAACATTGTAACGGATTTTGGGCCAGTGCCAATCAAATGTTAAGTAAAATAAAAATCTGACTGTGATGAATTAGTGAAATGAAAAAAATATTTTAGGATCGGAATTTTTGAGACTTGATAAAAATATATTAAAAAAAAATTCTTATTTTCAGTAGATTTTTGTCAAGTTATAGGTAGGTAGAATAATACTGTTGAGTTCAATTTTTACATATAAAATTATATTTTATTTTCTGTAACTCTCGTAATATATTTTGAATAAGGATGTTTGCATGGCAACCACATACAACTCCTGTGGCACACGAAAATGACTAATTTCAATAATATATTATATGACATTTAATAAAAAAATCAAATACAAACGGTAAAGTTCATTAACCGGAAGCCTTAAATCGTGCTTCCTCAATTATCACTTCCGTGCCACAACACACTATATTTTTGCATTGAAACTGCGATTTTTAATGTCTGTAGCCTACAAAGCTAAAATGACGATTTATCATTATATAATTAATGAAATATTGAGGACTAAATTGTTAAATAATATAGAAAAGAACATAACTTGGTCAAGAGACAAAAAATTATTTTATATTTAAATAAAAAACTTTATTTACATCAAGTATCATCCACTACAAATTGAACAGAAATGAATAAAAATTATTTTGTTATAATAAGATTACAATTGAATTTTTTTAAAAAAATATGTATATACATAAAGTTTGAACTAAACTTAGCAATTGGAAAATACCGTTAAAGAAAACAGTAATATAGTTTCTAGATAATTTTGAAGAATTTAATATCTATATAAATATGTATTTCAAATGTAAAGACATACCATTTGTCACTTAAGTTAATGAAGTGATAAGTGGGTTTCATTTAAAAGATCATTGAAAATAGAACTGATATTATTGCAGTTTTATTAAAAGGTAAAAAAAGAAAAAAATTAATCCTATTCTGCGGCAGTCGTATTCGTATGTAATTGTCTAGTTTTGGTTGGTTTAACAAGCATAAAAATTTAAATTTTCAATAAACTTTCTACGAAAAGTATTTTCCTTATTGTTTGTCGCAAAGGTAAGGTACACTAACTCATAAAGTTGTAAATCGATTTTTCAGTTAGTGCCAACATCCATAATGTACAACCCATGTTTTCTTATAAAAATGTCTGTCACAATTCCCAATAACCCCGATTATTCTGTACTCCCTAAAGATTGTTGACAGCAGAACATTTGACTATTCTTGTATTATTTAAAATCGCACACAATGAGACACCTTAGATCGTTCGCGCCTCTGAGTATGGTGAAACTACACCCAGTAGGCAAAATACGTCCGGTCCGTCAGTTCTCACCACCCCCCAGCAACCAACTAACACGGTTAAAAGCTGTTGCAATTGCGTTGCGTATACCGCATCAAGATTGTGCTGACATTTTCACTTTAGTTATTCGTCTGTTTGTAATGATGAACCATTTATATAAAAATGTTTTAAAATTTTTGTCAAGTTTATAAAGTTTATTAAAAAAGTTCGATATTTCGCAAATATATTAATCAACTTTCATAAAAATGTAAAATCAGTTTGATTACTATTCAGTAGTACACGAATGATTATGTAGAATTACAAATACATTTCCGCGGGATCTTCAGCTCGTGGATGGGGTTCGAAAAGTTAAAATGAAACTCTAGACAGTACATCATCTGTTGTTGTGCCACTATCTAAAAATGTAAATAAAGATAAAATCTTGATTTTGTAAGCATGACAATCAGTTACCAAAATCATCGAATATTAAAATATTAGCTTATTTTCAAATAGCCTAATTTCAAATACATCAGGGCAATGGTTTGTAGATCAAAGGTATAAGGCATAATCCATGCGGCCCCAGTGGGGAAACCCTATGTTAGAAACATTTTGTCTTAGATATGCTGCTTTCTTCCAGATGTTTTCCTCCACAGTAGACCGTAGAAAATAAAAATTTCATTAACACCAGCACTTGGATTTAAAGTCAGGTTCGCTCGAGTAAATAGAATTAATAGCGACACTGAATTACATTGTATTGTTTGGATATTGTAGTCACTTATTTAATGAATATTTATTAAACCATTGAAAATTATGAAGTTTGAAGAATTAACAAGAGCGATATAATTCCAGGAGTGCCGCGAGCCTTTCCACGGCGGCTCATTCTTCGAGCATGAGGGTCAGCCCTACTGCGAGACGCACTATCACGGGAAGCGCGGCTCTCTGTGCGCGGGATGCCACAAGCCCATCGCCGGCCGCTGCATCACCGCCATGTTCAGGAAATTCCACCCGGAACATTTCGTATGCGCCTTCTGCTTGCGCCAACTAAATAAGGGAACGTTCAAGGAACAGAACGACAAGCCATACTGCCATGCGTGCTTCGACAAACTCTTCGGCTGAGCAGCCGAGACCTTTGCATCTTTTTTTTTTCTAAATATTTTGTTATCTGTCAACGGTCGGCATGTGACATCACATTACGCACGAAAAGCGATGTTTTTTAATTTTCAGTTTACGTGATGGACATTTTCACTTTTTTTTTTTTTCAAAATGCACCGTAATCTTTAATGTTAATAATTTTGATGTTTTGCTTTTTATTCTAAAATGATTTTTTAATTCACCGATGATATTATTTACGATAAAGCTTTAGTCTCACGCTTCGACGTTTCTTTTGCAAATGTCGTTAAACATATTTTTTTTTGGTGCGATTAAATGTCAAGTTAAATATGTGATTACATTTTGTTTTAAGCTGAACGCTATATTAACCTGCCGCTCAAACTTTAACCCCTTCGTAAAAGCCTTAAAATAATGATAGTAGTTATTTATTATAATAAACGTAAGAAATAATAACTAAGTCGCCAATAAATTCTTTAAAAATTCTAAATCTAGTTATGTTAAAATATAACAAAATGGTGCATGTGATGAATGTAACAAATTGTAGTGTTTAAAACGAAATAGTTCTACAAATAGAATTATATTTCGAAAGTATTTTGGATTGTGCGGTGTCTGTTCGGTCGGATATGTCAGAGACATTTGTTCAATATTAATTACTCTATGAGATTGTTGACTTGGTACTACCATATTAAAAAAATAATAAAAAAAATTATATTAAATTAAAAACAACTTTTTCAAAATACCACAATTATATCTGAAATAAGCGTATTATCGTAATTGTATAAAAAATGTATGTATTGTAAATTAATTATAAAAATTAAATATCACTGTTTAATATTTGAACGCGATAATTAAAAAAAAATAATAATAATCATAAGTATAATGGGAAAATAAATATTAAGAAACAAATCTAATCATTGTGGTAGTACTGTTGTGTTGTTTTAAAATATTATGTTAAGCCATAATTAATTTTAATCGCGTCTATTCTCTGTGCTTCGTTAAATTTAACTGTGTAGGCTTTAAGTTAACTGTTTCTTCCATTAGTGTTATAGTCGCCCGTAACGACCGTCGATAGTAAAATGTGTTTTTTATCTATTTTAAAACCAATCATCGTTATCGCATGCATGGTGTTAAGCGCAAGTGCCAATTCGTTCTGAAACAAGCGATAAATTTTGCTATCGTCAACATATTGTTAATTTACACTATGGCTCTAGAAATTTCTCCACAGACTAAATAACACAAAACTATAAATATTTATAAACATAATTTTTAATCAATCCTCTTACAGTCAATAAAGACTTTTTTGACGTAATGTTTACTTGCATTTTGAGATTGCTGTCTATAAAAAATATTCTGGACATAATTATTTCACATGGTATATAATATCTAATCGTTTGTTCAGAGAATATTTAAATGTTTTAAAACGCAACATCTACAAAAATAGTTCAAATGGCCGCCTCGACATTTTGAGTTATGGTTCAATAATAGTACCTAGGTGACTGTGGTTGATATGTATACCACAAATAAAACTGACAGTCGTGATAGTTGTGTAATTTAAGATATATGATTTTATTGAATCTGTAATATTTTAACAAATATATTTAATGTTTTTTTTTGGCAAATGTTTCTTTTTTATCCTAATTTGACCTAATTTATTGCAATGATATTTATATAACTTCTTTAAATAATTAACAAACTTATTAACATTGTATGTAGATAACCCGGTGGAAATATTTTTGAGGTCATAATAAGGAAAAATACGTGTTGAAAAGTTTGAATAACTCATAATTAAAATATAACTCAAAATAAAAAATTGGGACTTTAGAAAAATGTCCCAATTTTTTGGGGATTAAGCCCCACATTTTTCTAAAGACTTTATCAGAGTTAATAAGACAATCAAAGTTTTTGAGAGTTATTTTAGAAAGTATTTCCACCAGGGTAACATTTACATTTTACAACAATAATCAAAACGAGATTCACTCAAATAATAGTCAACAAAATAAAATAAATATTTCTTTTAAGGTTGGATTTAATTAAACGAAATAAAAAAATAAGGAAAAGAAAAAGTTTCAACGTTTTTCGAACGGTTTATATTGAAATTAATGTATAGCAACATTTTAATATATATATTTTTAAATAATTAATTATATTACCGCCTAAATAAAAAATAATAGTGTTAAGGGTTACCTAATTAAATATAGTTTTAGCTGTTTTAATGTTAACATAATTATTTTGGTATGTTATTTATTTATTCACTTTGAAAATGAAAAGATTTATAACTGCTTGCGGTCTTACACTACCATTCTACCATCTTCATTCGCTAGCTTTATAAGTACTTTTAAAACGTTGTTACGGACCCTAACGCCCATTTTATTACAAGTTTTTAATTCATCATGCGTTTATTAATTAGTTGAAAATATTTGTTGTATGGCAAAAGTCCTATATATAAAACTTTAGTCATTATTATTTATTAACTTAGATTATAATATGTTAATACGTATAGGTACACTTATACTAGTGCTTACGTTACCACGTGATAACAATCCGAATAATTATAATCTCGCTTTTGTTGTTATTATCAGTCGTTTTTAATATTAAAATTCGTAAACGTTATTTTACAATAAGATAAGTGACGTTTATATACACTTTATATAACACCGAGATTATATAACTACAAAAACTAAGCATATTATTTAACACTCTTTAATTAGCCTAATTCCTAAATTAAATGTGGTCAGCTTCATTAGAAGCGAACAAATATTAACTGAATATCAGTTGTTAACACAAAGTGACCGACGTGTGATCTCCGCAGCCCAATGGGATGAACTGAATTCGAAGGATGGATAAGTTTTTAGGATATTTGAAGACACATATCTATTAACAACTGTCAAGGTCCTGGTGACCAGGACTGACTTTTGACAAACATCCAACACATAAGTAGATCATCTTAATATCAGCCATGTTGCCCCTTTTTAGGTGGAATAATCCTTTATGGATTCCCCGCTACCGTATGGATGGGCAATAGGATAATACCATATATTTAAGGTCCGCAATAGGAAGGAGGTACTTACTAAAAAAAAACACATATAGCCTTTGCTGGCGGTATGTCGTGGGCACGGAAACACGAAGCGTAATCTTTCACGATCCCGACGCGACAGTGGCCTTCAGAGATCTTCTGTTGCTAGATGTTAGTGCCTATATTGACCTAATCCTACCAAGAAACAACAACCCAATTTCATGGCCTCCCCGCGAGATTGTTATGTATAAGGATTCATAAACATCAAACATATGATTTGGAATTTGACAACGTTTTATGTGAATGTTTTGTACACACCCGCAGTGAGAATTATACCTATACTATAGTTATACATCACTTATAAATTCAATATTTTAAAAATAACATTTCTAGTACGGTATAGGCTTCATCCAACCTCAGTCATACGCATTCGCGATTATCCAGACTGTCAAGTAATCCATGTGGACCTGGACCTGATGAAAAAGACACCATCTGTTCGCCGCCCGCACTATCTCTACCCAATGTTTTAAAATAAAAAGAAGTTTCACTACTGATAGTCACATAGTAAATATCTAAGTACCTATAGACATAGGTACTCTGACGCTGAGAGATAAAAAACTTATATTAATATTGTTATTTTGTCACATATGTATGTAATATAAAGTAAACTTTTCAATATAAATATTATTTAAAAGAAACTAAAGTACATGTTTTTTTGTCGCCTCAAGTAGATATTAATTTTTATTATATTACTTGTTTTGAGAAAAATTGATATTTTTCCGAATGAACAGGAAATAAAATACGTCGAATGTATGTATTTTCTTAAACTATCTATGTATACTGAAAGTTTTCAGGGGGAATGAGGCATTACGTCTCCGACGTTCATTGCTATCACGTTGGCCATTTCATCAGTCGCTCTGTGTGTTATGTCAGGTGGGGTCAATTTATAAAATATTCTAATTCAATTTTGTGTGGTTTCAGTAACAAAACTTGGTTAAAATATACTTCGGTTACAAAACATGGTTAAAATAGAATTTAGGTACTTCGGCAAATGTTGAAGCATCACATTAGATCTGTGATGAAAACGATGGGTAGAAAAGCTATTTAATGACCCACAGAAAAAGAAATTGGTAGACTAGAATTAACAAGTTTTGAAATATAGGTATGCCTTTAACACCAAAATTGATACGTAAACAAGCTTACTTATTTTGTGTAAGAAAAACAATATAAAAACATTTTGATAAAATATGGATTGTTATTAAGAAATGGTTTATTAATATTTTATATTAGGAAACAAAATGGAAAGGAAAGAAAATATATATGATAAGGATAAGTAAATACACAATGTGGTCCACCCACATTGTGGATATATCTTCAGTGCAGCATGTTTTTTTCAAGCTCCAGACTATGATTAAATGAGTGGTATGCCTAATAAGGCCAAGGTCTAAGACTAACATTTTGTGATTAAATTTACTAGAGCTAATGACTAACTACATTTCCTAAAACTAAACTAATATCATCATTTGGATGAATTTTCATTCTATTATTAAAAAGCTATGAACTATATAGTAGTTTAAAGCGATTGCCTATAGAAATGAGTTTTTCTGGCTTACAACACCTAAAATCTAGTAAATCAATTATGGATATTATTTAAAACCTAATGCCCAACAAGGTCAAGGCATCCAGTTATTGTACTATATTTTCCTTTTAGATAAAAACAAATTTATTTGATCATGATGTCTAACACAGTTACAGACTTCTCGAAATTCATTTATAAGGGTTTCCAAAAACCAGATCCTTGTTAGGCGCAATGACCTTATTTATCATTGCTAAATAAAACTATTCTATAGGTTTTATCACTAATCATAAATTTATTAAATAAACTGTCATAAATATAATATATAAACATTATATTATATGAAGAGTTCTTCTACACGTAGCCAGTTAAAAAATAAATATTAACGCAATAAAATACAAAAATCTTTATATTTAACACTAGAACTACGAACCGGTCAAAATGATCGGTTGCATCATTTATTTATGCCATTATCTCTTTAAGTCTTATTTAATATTTTACGATAATGTCATGATTTTTATTAAATTTGTGTATAGAATAATACTATACAGTATTTTGTTTACTTAAACAAAAAAACCTGTCAATGAACGGTTGGTTGAAATAGGTGTACGATAAATCTTTGTAGTTCTTCTATTAGTGGAGTAACTGTGATTAACACTTACTTCATGTATTAAATGATGAGGTATATAAATTCGTACCCTCAAACAACGTATAATAGTATATTCCTAATCAATTATTTAGAAATTATCCAAACCATAGCTGGACACCAACCCTCTAATCGAAATATTGGCTAAGTTAACGTTTTCAATGTCAGATTAACTTTAACAATCATTAACGGAATCTTAATTAATTTTCCATAAGTCCGTTAATCGTTTGATGAAGTATCGAACACTTGCTAACAAATTACCGCGCAGTCAGTAGGTACCTATTACAAAAATAAAAAAAAAATCTGTTTTATTACGTACAATTTAAAAGATAAGATAAAACTGTGAAAAATATTACCACGTGCTCAAATAAGTGATAATAACATTTTTATCGATACGACTGTAAAAAAGTACATTGCCCCACTTTTCGAAAAATGGCATAGTTAAGACATTTATTTGATTAGATTAATCTTTTGTCCCTAACATATTTATATTAAAATATATGGACGGATGTTAACTCATAAAGAGCTACAACACATCACACCTACCGGTTGGTGGATTTTGGTGCAACATTCCAGTAAAGAGGTGTAGCATATTAAGCTATACTATTTATGTGTTTATATATTATTCCAGCGTGAAGTAAAATAACTGAAGCTGGTAAATTGAGTTACCAAATGCCAAATATAGGAATGGTGTATGTAAAAAAATAGCAATGTTCATATTTATTATTTTTACAGCATAACACGCAGAAAAAAAATTGGCTCTGCCTTTAATATAAATGTGACTATTTATGTGATTGAAATTAAATTTTTAAAAAATTTAAACTATTGTTTTACAGCGCGCTTTGTTGTCGTTAGTTCGAGAGATATAGTTTTAATGCGTGACATCCTTTGATTATCGGACAGCCAACTACGCAATATGTGCATTATAAATAGTTCAATCCATGTTTTATACAAAACACTGACGTTCGTATGAAGTTCAAAATACAACAATGGACCAAGAATCATATATGTATTCACTGAATAGTGAGTGCGAACATCTAATAAGATTCTGTTAACATGCCGTTGGTAATTTTCCACTAACACGTAGCTGTTACCGCTATTCCTAAAACCGTTAACTATTGCTACATAATTCCATTCACACAAAGCAAGTCGCATGTCATCGACCTCCGATTTGGGCTTGAATGCATAATTGAAGGCAAATGTATGATAAAATGAAAGTATATGAATCAGCTATTTGCCAAAATATAATCCTTTATGTTGTCATAAGGACGGGTTTAAAATAAAATGTCTATAAATAAAATAAAAAATAAAACTTCATTCACGAAACAAATATTTTTATTATGTACAGCACTCTATGTACATTCTCTTCACAAACATTGTGCCTATAAAAAATAACTTATTAATAAATAACTAGATCAAGATAAATTTGTCATATTTGTAAATTTAACAACTATGCACTTAATTAATTAAAATGATTGTGTTAACAATTTTTACTTACAAACTAATCAGTCTTGTGGAGTGAATAATTTACATACTGCAACCGGCTTATGTTAAGCCGGGAAACAACTCTGAGAATGATTCACACCAAAAGTCTGACAAGTCCATAGATTCTGGCTCACTGAGCGGGGAGGCTAATGACTCGTAACCCAAGTCTGAGCTGAGACTTGTATGTGAAGGGGAAACCCCTAAAAAGTTTTCATCTGGTTTTGGAGATAGATTCATTGGTGACAACAGCTTCATGTCACATTCTAACGTTATATCTGAGCAGTTATTTGTCAGACTCATTAGATCAAGATCAGTGCTAGATGAGGTAGTTTCCTCTACTACTTGATCTTCACACGGAACTTCAATTGTTATACAATCATTTGCTTCATCCACACTTGTGAAGAACATGTCTCCCTTGTCCCAGTTTTCCTCTTCCTTTATTTTAGTTGGGGGTTCAGTGATCACAATGTCCGGATGAGGATGTGCATAAGAGTGCTGTGCCATTATTCTGTCAACATCATGTTTGATGTCAATTTCGCTTTTGAATTCCACTCCACTGCTTAGGCATCCACCTTTACTGGATTCCAGTTGCTTTGCTGTGGACCCCACCACTTCTCCCTCTGTAGCTCTTTCAGTGCATTCTCCAGCTTCCCTGTTTGTGATCTGGTAAAATACAAAAAATATTAGACAAATCCTTAACTAATAAAATTAATTTAAATAATTCATTGAATATTAAAAATTAAAAATAGGAACATGATATGCAACTTTATTTTATGCAAAGATCAGCACACAAGAAATTTTTAAATCGCATGCATGATGCAATATCTCAGGTTATTCTGTAAGTCATGTCTATTAATATTGTAAACTGATTGCATCATCCATTTAACTTATCTAGATATTTTACACTACTAAGTTCTGACAAAAACATATTGCACATAAGATTGAATAAGATACTTATATTTCTTATTTCAGATGTTGAACTTTTGTTGTGATAACATATTAAGAGCTATTGTGAAACTGGACACATTATTTATTGATTAACCAGTAGTCTGTAAGTCATACCATCTTCTGGGATGAATCAGTTGTCATAATTTTGAACTATCACATACATTGGAATTAATTTATTTATTGATAATAAAGATCTATCTTAGCCTTATATTTTAATTTAAATAATAAAAAGAAGGCTAGGGTAAATTACAATACTACTAATACTACTACTAATATATAATAATATATAAATTACTATATAAAATACTAATATATAAATTACATAAATATTATATAAAATACTAATATATAAATTACAATAATAAATACAGTACAGTATATTAGCATGATAATATGTCGACACATGTGCCAACTAAGATAATATTGTATTTTGTAATTTGTTTGTAATAAGTTGTACAGTTCCCTAAGTTTTCTCTAACAAATTTTTTGAATGCTATTACTAACCAGATAATAATATATTGAAAGTAACTATAGTTTTGTTTAGGGGTGGAGACCAGATGACTCATCAATAAAAGCCTTGAGCTAAGTTTAGCGCATCAGTCTCTCTCAAAATGCATGTCAAGTATATTATTATGTTGTACATTACTTTTATTATTATGATATATTGTGATCAGAAAATAAATAAATATTATTATTAAAATGAGGCTTACATCTTGAGCCGCTCCTGCAGCACTTGCATCAATCTCTTGGAGGAGGGAGTTTGCAAGTTGATGGAGGGTGTCGAGGTACTCTTCAGAGTCGAGGTGTGCGAGGATGTCTGCAAGAGGCACATCGCCAGTAGTAGGCGCGCCGCCCGCATCGCCGGCGGGAACCCGTCCTTCTGCTGAGGCTGAGACGCTGCTGGTCCCGGGGTTCCCGCGACGGTGCGAGCCGCCGCCTCACTGCGCAACTGTGCATTCTCACTGAGCAAACGCTCGTTCAACGCCTGAGAAAGGACTAAATGTTAACAAACCAAATCTTATCTGGTAGTCTATGAGATAGGTTACCCAGCTTCCAATATTAATTAAGAATATCTTAATTATCGAAAACGGGTTATAAAAGTGCTCTCTTACACAAAACATACCATAATTGTATAAATCAACTCTTATCTCTTACTAAACCTGATGATAGATTAGTAGAGAATTAAAAAAAAATACAAATGCTATGATCATATAAGGATTAGAGGGAAGACTAAGTAAGCAACATTGTTTTGAACTATACCTTCAAACTCTGAACTTCACTTATCAGCTTCTCATTGATATCCATGAAGTGTTTAATACGGTTTTCCATTTCGTCCATTTTGGCTTTTTTCCGATCACGAGAAGTCTGCGCAGCGACACGATTTTTCAACTTCCTACAATAAAAATATGTATATGTAAATATATAACTGTGTTATGTAAAATTGCGTCATCAAGGAACAAAGGACGAGGCATTATTTTTTACATTAAATTTAAATTAAAAATTATAACAAATGTTACCAAACTTAGGTATCAGTAAAATTATATTGCAAAAAAGAAAAACGATGCGACACGCAAGCAGTATGACTTACTTCCGCTGCATTTTCTCTTCCCATGTAAGATGATCAAGCCTCCTCTTCCTTGATGGTGACGGTGATGGCGACGTAACGTCGACCATCACCGGCGAATCCATCTCTTCAATCGCCAGGTAGTTGTTGGGGACGGTGATAATAATTGGGGCGCTCATTTTGCTTCGTACGATTGTACTAACACTCCTAACTCACTCCTTGTTACACAGATTTAGTGTTTTCGTAAAAGCATACTACTTTACCACTTTCTCTTGATAAGCACATATAGCATTTGCTAAAATACTTTTCTTTGATATAATATCCGCACACAAGAACAAAACTCTTCGTCGTACATACTCGACCGCAATCGAAGTTATGACATTTTGTACTGTTCTCGAAAACGAGTATGTGGAGCTACCGCATTGGTAGATTACAATCATGTGGGCGGATTTAGTATCGTATTTTAGAAAAAGATAGATATATTACGAGCACACGAGACAGGAGATTTAATAAGGAAATTCAAACTTTGAAAAATTATTAAATGTTCTTTACATATAATAACATTTTATCTTGCCGATGTATGTATATATAATTTTCTTAAATGGTTTCTAGCCATTTAAGAAAATTATATAAACTGTCGTTCTAGCACTAATAGAAGGCTGAGAATATTTTTTTTTTATTTGTTTGTCTGTCTGCACGTCTGTTTTTACGAGCATCACACAGAAACTACTGTGAGGTATTGGATGCGTCTATCAGAGTTTTATTGGTGTTGATCTAACTTAAAACCTGGTATACTTTTTATATTAACGCTACTTGGAAGCCTTAAAATTGCAAGTAAAACCGCAGGTAATAGTTAGTTGCGTCATATATCGCAATTGTTCTGTTCGTTTGTGTCCAAAGTCATAATAAGGACACTAATAAATAGTGTACCTAAGTACTGTACTCCTCTTTGGCCCATTTTAATTAAATACTGAGTATGCTCAAATGGGGTCCCTATAAATTTAATTTTTTTTGATGCGGCCGGTCTTTTAACTTGTGGAATTTTAGATATACATTTGGACTCTGTATGTGGTGCCTCGATGTGTGGTGGTTATCAGGTACCAGAGTTCCGGCAAGTCAACGCCAATTGAGAAGAAACTGCAGTACTTGGAGAATTAAGAATTAAAATTTTATTTACATACATCAATGATTATCTTTATTTTTCAAATTTAGAACTATTAAAAGGTGGTTAAATTGTTACATTTTTTGCACGTGTTTGTAACAAGATTATTTTAACAAATAAATTAACAATCAATTAGCAACTTTGGCCTCAGATATTCATAGACAAGGAAATTAAATTCGATGATAAGCAGTCAAAATTATACGTAATGAACATCTTTTTAAAAAACCGAAAAATATGCTAAATGATTCCTGGTAGCCACTACAAAAATAGGGTAGCGTATACTATCATCTATTTACGAAAAATGTAATCAACGTGGCTATTTTGTTTCGGATCTGGCCAGATCTTTCTGACCAGATCCGCTCTATACGCGTTCAGTATATGTATTAGAGTTTTAACTCTAGGTGGGACTCAACCCAAAAACCATTACAGATGAAAACATCTTACATGCAGCTCTTCTTCACAACATAAATGGAAATGATGGAATGACCAATGTGTTAGGTTCCCAAATTACCAATTCACACAAAGCGACGAAAATTCTTCTGATTTTTGAGTGATGATTATAGTCTTATATTAGGCGAGCATGGTCTTTACTAACTTGTATATATAAAAAATGGACTATTACTACTTATCCAGCGCACAATGCGACGATAGTCTTACATCATCATCATGTTGCAATTTCACACAAAAATAAATGGTTTGATCTAACTCGTACTTACATCGAAATTGCGACCATTAGAACTGTTCCAGGTCCCCTCATCGATTATAATCAAGCCAAGGTTCGAACGTCTGTTACGGTGGTCACTGACGAGACGTCCATATGGATTTAGTGACGGAGAATTGTGCGCGAGCTATTCAAAATGCGACCTTAAATGTATGGAAAACTGCGGCTACTACGCAAAATTTACCCCCCGCACACCTCAGGCGGCCGGGACTTCAGTGACCACCATAAGAGGGTGTCGTGCCCCCCCCTCCTCTCCTTTGTTAGTCGCTTGTCCATCTTGTGTTAACGAGGGTCACGGAGTTGCAGCGTCGTTGTTTGGTCGTCTGCCCGCAGACCTCTTCCGACGAGGCGGTTAATGTTACCTAAGTCTACCAGACAAAAAAATCTTACATCAGGCAAGCGTCTCCTAGCCAAAACAAACATTTCTATTGTAAGACTTCGTTAATAAGTTTATTGTTATTAAGCGTCGCAGCAACATGTAAAGCAGTTGTTATAAATATAGAGTCACGAATAAAACCCCCTCGTCTTTTGCCGTTTATGCAAACGCCTTCTAAAACAGTTGAGAATTAATACGAAGCATTATCAACTGAATTTATGTAATACCGTACTTGTAATTGTTTAGGTAGGCGAGGTTCAATCCTCCATCTGTGGTGTGTGTAGGAGCTGTACTTCTTTATATTTGAACAAAATAAACAATTTTAAGTTAGATAAATGAATGGATAAAGTGATAGTAAAATATGAAACCTTCATCAATTATTAAATTCCATATGGTTACTATAATGTTCATTAGTCCATTAATTAACATTAATGTTCATAAATAAATATGCAAACTAAATTTAAATGACTTGCATACAAGGTTATATTTAATAATAGCATCTAACAGAATAAACTCAAAATAATAATATCGCTATAAAAAATATAATTAGTAATTGAGGATATGTAAATCGTAATATTTTATATATATAATCCTATAAATAATTATATATCAAATATAAAATAATACAAAAACAATATAAAATAATTATATATCAATTCTCAGTTGGAGAATTGATATATATAGTCTTGAATCGATATCAAGTGGCATGCCTAATGGGGACTATCAAAGTCAAAAACCTAAATTTGACAATGTATAGAAGTAAATCGTTAAACAATATTAAAAAAAAATAATAAATTTAGAAGAAAAAGAAAGATTATTGTGTTTTTTTATTTCATGAAAGCATGGTATAATTTTTAACTAAGTTTTATAATTAAATGTATATAAATAAAATCATCCTATAATAGTATAAAAATTTGAAAAATATGTAATTGTAAATTAAATTGAAACTTAAAATAGGACGGCTCACTAACCGCACAAAAGCCGCTTTTATTTGGTATTTCTTTTTTACTTAACAGCTGCTTTTACAAAATTGACATTGGCAGAATCACCGAGACACTCTTGGTTAGGCAATTTTTAAAAAGAAGAAGAAGGGGTTTAGTTTTAAGGAGCGTAAATAGTAAATTAAAAGAAAGTAAACAAAACGTATGTAGTAAATTTGGTCGACGTTGTATTAGGAAGTTATATCTGATACATCAATAAATTAAGTAGTAAATATTAAACGTAAAATGGTTACCATATTGCAAATTTGTAGAATTTGCTTAAGCGTAAATGTGAAAATGTATCAATTGAAAAATACTGGCATAGAAAATTTATACAAATTATTGACGCAGGTTTATGTAAGTATTGATTTTAGAATATTTTTAATAGGTCAAAATGCTAATCACTTCTAAATAGTTTATAGCAGGGTATAATTTTCATAAATGTACCATATAGTACATATGAAATTAATTAAACAATTTGCATTTCCTAAAAATTTCACCATGGGTCTAATCAATGAATATTCCCTATCAATTATAAATATTGACCATACCAAAATAGGAGGTGTTTATATTGAAAATATAAACACCTACTACTTTGGTATGGTTAATATTTATAATTGATAGTGTTTTTGTCTAAATTTATGTTTAATTTATGTACACTTTTGTATGTTTACTTATGGTGTTTCTATTAAATGTTAAAATCAATTCAAAAAAATCTCTTGAACTTTTTATTGCATTGATATAAATAATGATATATTTTACAGTTTAATGTAGAAGATGGAAAACCTTCAACAGTATGTTTTCTGTGTTATGCAAGATTGCAACAATGCAATAGGTTGCAACAGCAAGCTAGCAAATCAAACAAATTACTAGAACAGCTGTTAAGTGGCGGAATCATGGTATTGTATATTTGTTTTTGGATATCTTTAAGATTTTAGGCAGTATTTTATCAAATAATTTTTGCATTATACAAAAAATACCAAACATCTTTAATGGGCAATTATATTAAGGGTATTATTTACAAAGATACTTGTTTTCATGGTATGAAAAAAATGGTCATAAGTGGATGAATCTCACAGGTTTATGGTAGTGAAGGACGAAATAGTGCATTTGTATGTGCATACAGTTGTGAATTGTAATGTCCTATGCAATTGGTTGATCATTTTTAAATAAAACACCATATAATATTATATATAAAGCTATACTGTCACATTTGATGCTGGTGCTTTATTCACTTTTTTTATTTTGTTCCTGTTTATTACAGCAAGCAACAGCAAATGCAATTATAAACAATCAATATACTAGTCAGGATCTGCAAGTCTCATCTATTTATCATTTAGATTATGAGCCAGTAACCTGTGAAGATGTTTTTTTAGATCCAAATGTTAAAGCCAATAGCCAGATATCAGTTAAGGAAGAAAATGAAGCAACGGATGAAGGACATATTGTAAGAGGTATCATATATCAGTTGTTTATCTAAACAATGGTAGCAAATGCAAAACAATGAAATGATCAAATCTATAATGAGACCCAACTTTGCTTAGGCTGAGGCATCTCAGCACCAACTCCTATTTGATAACATTTCAATTCAAAATCAAAGTATAAAGCCAACCAGGGAAAGCTTGGTCAGCAAAAATCCGAGAGGCTGATGTCTCTGTAAATATACAGTTTTTTTTTTAAATAATAACAAAATAAAATTTTTCTTTGTTACCCTCTCAAAGTTTTGATGACCAAGCACTTCCTGGTTGGCTTGATACTTTGGCTCTGTGGAGGGATGTTGTGTCCTTATTTACCACGGGGAGCATTCCAAGGAATTGTTCACATTAGTATCTACTGCTAATACCATTGATACTACCTTGATGGTTGGCAGTCCACAACAATACTATTATTCTTAATAACAACTCATTAGTGCCACATACAATTTCCCTGTGGATTGGATAAATTATTGCTAGTGGTATATCCGGATATTGAGTTAGGGACTTTAAGAAATAAGCATACTCATATCTCAAATGCTAGCAATGCTCCTGTAACTCCTTCAATGTTGCTGGAGTCCATAGGCGGCGGTAATAACTTCAGATCAGCAGAGCCATTTGCTTGTTTGCCATCTTCTTCTTAATCAACAAAAACAACGAAAATGGGGCAAAAAGGCAAGACTTAATTTAGTCATTGTATGCATTTGAACTATCATGAAATATATTTTCATAGATATTTTAGGGGTCTGTTCCCCTAAAATATGGTTTATTATAAGACTATATTAAAAGACTATAGGGTTTATTACATTCAGAAAAAACTGTTTCCAAAGAATAGAAAGTGATTTCTAGGTGAGATGTCTAACACTTGGGATGTAGTCAAAGTCCATAGATATGTTTCATTATTTTAACTAGCCCTAATTAACAAATTTTACAGATTTCTCTAGAGATGCAAATGGTTCTAAAGAATTGGACTCAGAAGATGATCCACCATTAACTGGTTCTAATAATTGTGATGAAATTAAAGACATTGTTCATGAAAGGAAGTGGAGAAAACAACAAGAGAAAGGTAAATTATAAATATGTAACATTTTAACTATACATATACCCTTTTTCCATTTGAGAGGACAGATAATGTGGTTTTAAATATGTAATTGCCATTTTAAACTACAGGCATAATGAATTTACATTATAAATATTAAATAAATATTCAGCTTTATATTGTAGCAGATGGGAATGGCTTTCTCCTCCATGCAGGCTTTGCAATGCGCATTTGTGATGTCTGTTATGCCTTAATTATTGAGATATTTGCTAAAGGAACTGCCTTCTTTTTTATCTATGCTTCCCTACAATCTATCGCCTTAGTCATTGGGACATTCTGTAGTATGTTGTGTATTACTTCTCTAGCATGTTTGGCATGTGACCTGTGCCACATTCTGTTATTTTATATGGTTGTTTTAATGTCTGGGTTCTTGGTTCATTCTATCTTGTGAAATTTTTGCTTTAACCAACACACATATGAACAACATCCAGTAGTGACCAGACGATTGTGTTTGAAAGGTGAGCTATGTGTTCCTTGTATAATTTTAGGTGACGGATAATCTCTCATTTTACTGGTAAGTATTCTAAGGTCATGGTATAATAATATGATGGGACATACCAGGGAGAGATGGTTATCATTTATAGTACTTTATTTTGGAACCTATGCAGTTTTTCAATATTCAATTGAGCTGCGGTGCCCCAGAGTTGGATCTCATAAGTCCAGAGGAAAGAGTTGTCTCTTAATGGGAGGTCTTTCAAAATTTTCCTATAAAATAGAATCACTAGCTGATGGTTACTCTGATCATAGACTTATCCTTACAGTGAATGCAACCATTTTGAAATATGAAAAACCATCAGTATTGTGTAACCATTATGCAGATTGTGAATCCATTAAAGAAGTCATTGGCAAGAATCTAAAATTTAATATTAGCTTCTTTCTAAAATGAGAATGAAATTAATGATGCTGCAAAATGATTCATAAATATGAACCAAACTGCTTGCTTGAACTGTACTCTTTCTGTCAGTGTAAGAGAGTTTTTTTTGTGGAGACGATTCTTGCTTCAGTGTTAGATTTTGGTAAAAAATAGGCTGCTCAGTTTAGTTAAGAAACCTAAATGTTATTAACCAAACTTTTATTAGTTTATTATTAAAGGTTTTGGTTAGCTTAGGTAAGGCTTCAGGTTTTGGTAAATATAAAGCTAAGGTGTAAGAGATTAAGGTTTTGCAAAAATTGCAAGATCATGCATCTAACCATAGACCTACTAGACCCAGTGTCGTGAACAAATTCTTTGCTCCAGTAACGCGGTAACGAGGCAACAGCGGCGGTAGCGACGAATGTACAAACACGCCATAGCTCTTGTTTGACATAGAAGCGGCAATTCGTATTTCATTAGTCATATTTTTTAGTCAAATAATAATATGGGGGGGGGGGATTGAGGTAAAAATATGAGCCTGTATTACTTG
>JAOCPS010000028.1:600070-614774 GCA_025505425.1 Graphium colonna | reverse complement strand
AAGGAAAAATAATTTGGTTTTTTTATTTGGACCCTTTGCCCCCCATTCCGCGAATATAAAAACGCTCCCTCGTAAGTTGCCCTTGTCCCAAGACGTGGATTCTATCATTAGGGTTGCGTTTAAAAAAACAATTAAAGTACTAGGCTTACTTGAAATCTGTGCTTTAATCCTGGCATATATTTTTGCCTCAATACTGGCCTAAAAAAATCCGTTTTAACGGTTAGTTGTATTAAGCATGCTATAGTGACTGATATTTTTTTCTGTTATGCATTAGCTAATAAAATGGGTCTTCACCTTTTTGTGCTCACTTTTTGTTTCCTTACTTTATAAACAGTCAAACTATTTTGAAAAATTTCTAAATTTCTCAAAATAGTTTGACTGTTTATAAATTTCTAAATAACTAGCTGTTAAAAAAGGACACTCAGAAGGGGAAAATAAAACACATACTTGATTATATAAACATTCTCAAATATTTATTAACCAATTTACATAAAACCATTATCATTATGTACATCTTTCACATAGCTTTAGTTATACATAAATCATAACATCTCACGTTGTGGAGGGCCTTCTAGTCAATCAGATACTATGATAAAACAAGCACCAAATTACGATATAATCTTTTGCAAAGCTCTCTTTACATAATGAAGGGTGAAATTCGGCAATTGCCATAACGCACGTTCTACCGAGAATTAAGCGAGGACGTCTGTAGGTGTGTTAATAAAAATATGCATTTATCGGTTAGTGCTTGAACATAAATATGACGAATAAACTTAATATTAAAATGTTAAAAATATCCCAAACGCAAAAAAGCGGGACAAAAATCAATCAATATAACAATGTATTCCTACCGTATCATATATCATCCACGAAGGTTTGTCTTATTTACATTGGCGCCAAATAAGAGACGATATATATTTAAACATCAAACAAAAGGAACAATACTAAACTAACTACATAACGCCTAGTGTTTGAAGCAATCGAAAAATCTCATATGCAAGTAAACTACACTTAACAAAAATATTTATGGAATATAAGGCCGCTAAGTAATGCTGGCTCCACATTCTGAAATGGTTTAAAAATCACTGGAGCAAATAAATAATGATCTTGAGCAATTTTGTGTTTCAAAGCTCCATAACTGAAATAATTATAAAGATTTTAACATTTGAATGTACGAAAATTACTTCAGATTTTAATGTAGTTTATCGTGGAGCCTGAATTACAATAAAATATCGAATAAATATTTAAATAAAGTGTAATACAATGACTAAGTGTTAAAAAAATAATTAACTACATTGAATAATATAAGGAATTTCGAATTTAAACCTAAGTGTATCACACTTATATAACCATATGAGTGACAAATATGCTATTTTACTTTATTTAAGTACATTTTTCCACACAGTCCGCCCCTTCAGTTACAACTTACTATACATTATATGTTACATGCTCACAATCTCTGTATATGTACAGTACAATAAAATAAAGATGAACATTATAAAAATAATCCCAATGCAATTTATTGGAAAATATTAGTTGATCTTGTAAAAGTACTGCACAAAATTTGTCATTAGTATATATAATAACATTTTCCTTTTATTATAGCTGTAGAGGCAATTAGAAGTCCTTAAATAAAAACAAGCTAAAATATTGAGATTTAACTAATACTCATTGATTTAAACATTGCATGCAATTAAAATTATGTAATGTCATCCATCAATCTTTACAGTTTAAAAATATTATTGTTAAGTATTAAAATAGCATCTGTTTGAAAGCAAATGAATTCATAAATATCATCCGATTGTATTGGGCAAAAGGGACATTTTTAAAATCTGACATCCCTTTTTATTACTGTACACAATGTCAACACCATGTACTCACAATGCCTCGCAACAAAGCTTGGGCCCTAACATTTTCAGACTTAAGGGTAAATGTCTTAGTAAAAATATCTAAAAAAAAGTGGAATGTTAAACGAAATCTCCTAAAAATTATTGACAACTACCAACTAACTATGTTCGGCTATTTGCCGATTTATAATCCGAAACAAATCTCATGTTTTACTAGCACAGATATAGAAAACATTTAGATATAAAGGTATATCTTCATAAATCGTATATGTGACAGACCAAGCAGAATTCTAAAAACCATTGGCCACAAAATCATCTTTGCCTCACCATTTTTTGTGTATTTACTTAGGGGATGTCTTCATCTCTATCTCTATGTTAGTAAAGAAATTTCGAGGGTTAAAATATATTTTATCTGTGGTTACTTCTAACGTAACTGACGTGTAAGGTCTACTTACTATAAGGTTAATGCGATATGAAACAAATCAACATTGTAGAAGGATAGATGAAAGCTGCCATCGGTACAAAATATGGGTTCGTAGACTAACTTATAAAACAAGAAGATATCAATGTTCCACCGCAAGTGTTCATTTTCGGGCTGATATGAGTCGCGAGCGAATTTCATAGTACAATCCACTAACACCGATAAATTAACTTCATGTTTGATCCGCGAGCAAAGTATATCACTGACCGGAAAAAAAACTATTTGAACCGACACTTTTCTTTCCCGTCACACAACCGATATCAGCCCGTTTTCACATCGCGTTATCCGCCTCCGCCTGTGACTTGGCGCATGGCCGCTAGCGACAATGGTCATAAGGGCCCCATTCACAATTGAGTTGGAACGGACCTTTACAAAATATGATTGGAATGTGTTATGTCTGAATTGTATTTGAACATAGTTCTACAAACAGGCATGGCACTGTAATAGATTGTGCACTAATTTACTTTAAAGAAAACTAATCATAATTTATTCTGTGTTGGACGTTGCTTTGTATAAACTAAACCTAAAATTTAAATTGCAAAGCAATAAATTATTAATATAATTTTTATATTTATGAAAAATTAGAGACAGTCTTGATATTTTTATTTAAGACTGTTCATTCGGTTCTTATATATCTATGTACTCGTAATCATCCAATCTCCAACAAAGACTATAGTCCAATATTCAAGATAAGTTGCCGTTCAATCATACATAAGATTGTGAATGGGTTCCTCAGGGTCATCATCTCCTTGTTCATACATTATTCGTATATCGTGAACAAGGTATAAGCGGAGGGTGCAGTGCGCGGCTAGAGGCTGTAGCCGGGCGGGATGGCCACGCGTCAGTTAAACAGCTCTGGAGGGAAGTTGTTCACCTCCGCTTGCTCTAGAACTGGGCTTCCTTCGATGTTGTACGATACGCGTATCCGCAACCGCAGCGGGCTCTGATAACAATGTTTGACACAATCAGTAATCTATGCAAATAATTATTATGACAAGTAACAGTAGGCTGTACTGTACAAATTTAGATGCCTCCTTTAGACAGAGGGTATAGGTGCAGATTGGGGAAATTCATATATGGGATGTGCAGGTTTAGTCACAATGTTCTTTTTCTTCACCACTGAGCACGCGGTAAATCAGCACTTAATTTTTCAATTAAGAATTTAACTATTTCAGTAGTACAGGCGTCGGGTTTCAAATTAGGTTTCACTTTGAGTAAAGAGAGTTAAAAAGGACCAAACGCCGAGTTAATATGGCATATTATGTAATGAGGTGTTATAGAATAACTGCACTGGTAGTTATTAGAAACACCAACTTATAAAATTTTTATGGTTTATCTTAATAATTTCACAAAATCAGGTAACAATTCAGTATCAATATTTGCAAAATGACCATTCCATCCAACTTAAGGAAAATAACATGACTATTTTGCTAATTTTCACCGACTTTTCTTTTGTTTAATATAATAGTTTACATTCATGGAATTGTATATCTTACCCTGGATGGGTTGGTGATTTTGAGTACTTGCGTGATTTCCCCTTGCGGCGTCAGCACAGTGCCCGACGGTGACATCATATCCAGTCGGAATGTCTGCAACATAGTCACAATATCAATAATTACATACACACAATATTTGTTGTTTCTGTAATAATTATATAATATTATTAATAAATCCTTATTCAGATTATGTATTGAATAACATTTACAATATAGATAGTTTACTATTAGATTTATAGGATGGATTCTAAACGAATAAACATCTTATGTGATATAATTCACTATGTTTTGTATTAGTCCAATGATTTATTGATGATTTCAATTAACTGACACTAAAATTTTGAATAAAATTCAAGCTTGTGCCCTCGGTATGACTATTACCCGCGTAAATTTGTTTATTGTTGTTATAGAAATGTAGTATGGGAGAATTGTCAAATTGAATGTCTTATACCAACACTTATATGCGCGTAATAAAATTTTCGTATTGGCGATTTATCCCGTGTATTGTATTTTTTTTGTCCTTTTTATCTTTGTACTTAAACCTCAACTGATTAAACACCATAACTTTATTACAAAAAAATAGGCAAATCAGCGAGCCGTTTAAGTCCCCCACGAAATTTACAAATAGATATTTAATTTTATTTGTGTCACCTACGATATCAAAGGAGAGCACTCGGTAATGGATTGTCATCACATTTATGTAATAAAATTAGGGGTATAGTTTTAGCCCAAATTTTCCAATAAATGAATGAAGTGTGGCGGCTGTTATCAGCTGTTACGCCCGAGGCCGTCGACCCCCTCCTCCGTCTCGCTCCGGCCCCGCCGTATCCGCTCGGATGAGTATGAATATCGTAATAATTTTTTCAACTTCAGATTATGTTTACCCAGTGGTGAATTTATATTTGTTTTAAATAATACTTTTATTCTTCATATATGATCTCCAAATATAACGTCTTAAAGTATTAAAAGTGTCTCACCTGTATATATAGTTTGTTAGTGATTGGAGCAATAGATTTTTTTTATAAGCAATCAAGTTATTGTAATACAGACAGGCAGGATAGACGACAGAAGACTGTCTTATTTAGCTAGTATATTATAAAATATAAACATACCCTGGGAACGGCCGCCTGGAACAAGAAATCCGTAAGAGCGGCCTGGGCATTAGAAACCGCTCTCATGGTGAGCGTGGCCGTGTCTCCCCCGCCCATACCTCCTTTGGATACTGCGAACTCCACGCGTAGGCCGTTCCGCTCTAAAGCTGTTACTGTGCTCTCTGGAATGATACATACTAATTAACAAGGATTTATAGCAGTAATATCGAAATTCATATTGAATTCCTGAAATTCAACTGTTTGTTACACATGTAACAAACAGTTGAATTCCTCAAACATAATGGATTTCCTTCCTTTTCATATTGATTAAATTTCAATGACTCAAGTAGCATAGTGCTTCGAAAATCCGTTCGTGACACTCCCGAAGGCTGTATGGGTGGAGTACGAAAAGCTTGAATAGTATGGCGAGAGCGTCAGTCGATCGTCATCGCTGTATGTAGTAAATTGTGTACATAATCGCAGCCACACTTGGGAGTGCTACACACACGTCTATAAAGTATTCATAAATAGACAATGTAAAAACTAAATTAGATTTATGGTCAGCGACAGATAAAAATCCACCACCCCCCACCCACTAGTGTGTCACCAAGATTCCACTTTTATGTTGGTCCAAGTTATTTTTAAGTGGTAATAAAGAATGTTGTACATTCTTTTTTTTTATTTATCTTTATATATTTATCTTTATTACCCTAATAAAGAATTTACAACATTCTTTATTACCACTTAAAAATAACTTATAAAACTAATTTATTTCAATTCAGTGTTTATGGTCACGAAACAGACTATGAATGCTGTAAACAGTTTAATACGGCGGGTAAAATATAATATTTAACAATGTACAATACTCGCGTAAATGTAAGAAGTTATTAGTATAAAATATTTCACTTAGATATGTAGATAATTGAGAAAAAGTTATCTCACCTGGCTGTGAGATGGGTGCCGTCGGCTGTGGCGTCGAGAATAGTCCATCGAGTAGCAGGTTCGATGCCGGCACATTGTTTGTTATGGGCGTTGGTACTGTTGGGGGGGCTGCGGGGGTGCTCAGGTCAAGGCCGCTCAGCAGGTCTAGGATGTCCTGAAATAAGAAAAAAAAAGAATTATGAGTGTGCTAGAGGATGGTTAATATCCTTTAATAACCCTTAGCCCTAGAATATAGATACATAAGCTAAGAGTATTCATTTATCTATAGAGTGCCGGTAAGCGAGCGATTGTTGTTAGCAAATGTGTGAACCATGTGCACCAACAGCAAAGTCGCGTTTACACTTCTAATTAGTAACAAAACAATTTGCGCGCCGAGCGTGTCTTCTAGATAAATCGATAATTTCCGAAAAATTATAAAATATGTCCTCTTATAAAAACGAATAGCGATGTTTCCTTATTATATATACTAGGATTAAATAAAATGAAGCGTGGACCACAAAGGGGGCTGTAAGGCTTAAAGTGGCGGCGACATAGCCTAGTGTTGTACTCGAAAATTTATATTGCGATACTTTAAATATTCACATTTATATTTAGAAATAGTGGTTAAGGACGATAAGATTTAAATACTAGCTTTTAAACTATACATTTGCGTTATATTATTATATTTCTCTTTTTTAACGGATAACTAATTAGTTATTTAAATATTTACGCTTGGTAAAAGGGTTAGAAGCGATGTATTTTAATGTTTCACTTTACGTTTACTCTAAGTACATAAGTAACTAAAGAGCGAGAGAGACCGAGTATGAACCGCGAGCACTGGTCTGAATAGTTCCATAGTTCAAAAATCACTGTTAAGACCAGGTTCTCCTAGAAATAATAATTTTGTAAATAAGGTTTTATTTTGTTATACTACATTATTGAAATGTAAAAAAAACATTTATATTTAAAACTTTTTCTTAACTCCGTCGGTTTTTAGTTACACAATTGGATAAACTTTATCTTATAATGCCAAACATACCTCTATTCCTCATCTTAAAACCAATATTATTTGAATTGTACGTAATTTAACGGATAGAAAATCAAATTAAAATAAGCGTCTGGGATATTGTGAGCGATATCGGTAATAATATTGTCAATTTGACGACAAAAACCACGATCTTTTTTCTCAAAACAACGATTTTACAGCACTATTCGCTCCCGATCTATTCCGACCGTACCGCGGCAATGTGATCTGTCCTTGTCGTTGGGGTGCGTTTGAGAACGGTTGTTTCTTTCGCACACGGATTGGCAGCATTATAGCATTGTGCGATTGAAAAACCTCGCCCTAATTGGTATCAGTTTTTATAATCACAACTTACCGCCCCTAACAAAAGTAACAGTATGTTAGAAGTGATATGTAATAAAGATATACGTGTTCACAAAAGATTACTCAAACTTACTCTACGCCCCAGTGCCTTCGCCCGATACAACGTACTACAAGAGATATCAATAAGCACTGTGTAATATAAATAAAAATCCCTAGTAGATGGTTTAGTAACTTTATATAGAGATTAAGTTACATTGACAAGAGCTATTTTACTCAAATAGTAAATTATTTCTTATGTCCTTTCATGACAAAATTCTGTTTAAATTGAACTAGCCGTTAAGGGTCAGACTTCAATGAGATTTTGTTTATGTGTGGAAACATCTACTTCTGATTGCAACCCTTAAATGGTCACAGTTTCGTACCAATATGTCTTATGTTTCAAGATTTATAAGGACAGTTTCGTAGATTTGTGATATACTTACATTGCTGGTAGCGTTGTTATTAGCAGGCACCGGCGTCGGCTCGTGTTCCGCGTCTCCGTTCGATAGCGGCTCCGATCCGATGATCAGGTCCAATAGGGCGTCCTGTAAATTGAATGATCATTACAGTAGTTGTCTAGAGCTATTACTGCATAATTGTGAATGTCCTAAACTATGTAAGTTCATAAGTGGTATCAAATGGTAGTTGATATAGTTTGATTTGGATTTTAAAAACAAACTACTGACCTGATTTTTATAAAAAAAAAATAGTGAGACCATTTTAGAGGTATGAGATAGCAAATTTTTTTTCAAACAAGTTCATAAGTGGCGGAGATATGTGCGAACTTTCTGAAATTTTCGTATTTTGATTTAAAAAACAAACTACTAAACCCATTTTTCTTGAAGTTATAAAAACTGATATATACAACTTAATAACAATATTTTAAAATTTTAGAGCATATCCAAACATTGTCAATAACACCCTGTTACTAAGCGACCGCTGTTTGTCTTTCACAAAGTTATTGCTGTTAAACAAAATAAAGTAAAATTTTATAGGTTCTTAGTTATTAACGTATTATCGAACGGGATAAGAGCCCATCGTTAGGGAATACGATTTAGACTTATGGTTTTTAATTGTAAATTCATCAATCTACCATAAATAAAAGACAATGCTTATTTTTGTATGGCATATCGTACCAAATTACATCAAGTTCAAACATTTTTTTTTTGGAGACCAAACTTATTATATTCTCTTCGTAAAAAAAACCCGAGTTTCGGAGATATTTGATAAAATTGAGAAATCGATTCAAAGAAACTAGTTTCTATAGCATTCTATGTCTCTATGACAGATTGTGTAAAGATCATGTATCGATAATTCATACTTTTATGCTTTTAATTTATTTTCCTATTCAAAAATAAAATTCATGAAGCATAATGTCGTAAGACACTGGATATAGTTACTATATAATTTTGAACTTGATGCATGAACATTTTTGGTACCATTTTTGGGCATTGCTCTTTAAACGTTCAATTAAACCCTCTTTTCGAGTAAATGCTATATTTTAGTTCATTTCTCTTTACGCTTGCCTGTTCAGGTCTATCCGCACGCGTGGGCACTTGAGTAGCTTCAATATCCGGTTCCGCATCGGCGTCCAACTGCTCCCTCGTCTCTGCTGAGGGCGCTTCCATGGCAGGCATGCGTTCCAGAAGGGCCGGTCGCAGGTGCGCGTATTGCCTGTAAACATTATAAGGAGTTCTCGGAGGAATTCTTATTTATAACATATTTTTTTTAGAATAAGTCACATTTTTTTTTAAATTCCTGCTATTAGTTTACACTCCCAATCCTGCTGAAATTTTCAATGTTAACAAAATCTTTTTTTTTAATTTTTCAAATACATATTTAAATTAGTAGTAAACAATAAATTCGATTGGATGACACTTGATATCAATAGATTTTTTTTTAATATAAAAGGCCAAAAAGTAAATTAATTGATTTTACTTTTATAGGGGGGAGGAAAACAAAATCTCTTTATGTTGCAAGGAAAATCGTTTCCTTTATTGCCACATAATATAGTGATTCTGTCACATCAATATTAATTGTAATTATATAATAAAATTTTTGTTTGTCAATCTATTTGTGCACTGCCTTTATTTTTTTATTACTTGTTTAAATTAATTGAAAATATGCCATGAGAGTGTACTTCTACGGCGTTTGAAGTCAGTTTCGCAATTTAGTGGGAAAATAATAATTGTTAGAATATAAAGTTTTCCTCTTGATAAAAAGAGATTATTAACAATCATTTAAATGTACATGTAATATGGAAGTAACAAAAAATTACTACATCTAATTTAAATTAAATTTAATATTTTCAACAGTACAATTTTTTTTTAGTCTTATTAGGAGTTTAAATAATAAAGCAATCTGAGGTTGATTCAACGTATCAAAATAGGTTCGCACATACCTGTAGAGTTGCGACAATTCCACTCCTCTTTGTTGCAGTTCGATATGTATATGGGAACCGAATGTATCGATGATGACGCGAATTTTGCTGTAAACAATAATTATTATAGTAAACATGCAATATGTCAACTAAAATATTTAAAAAATGGTATTACTTTTAACTTCGTTTTTATAAACTTTGCATTAGAAAAAAAATATGAGACATGAAATAATCAAGGATTTCCCAAATGATGTGTTTTGTCAATGAATTTAAATTTGACTATTATTAACAAACTCAGCCACTGAGAAATATATTTAGGCTTGTAAAATCCAATTCAATTTATTTATTATGTTTTTATCGATTATTGTTTAACATAAGTTCTTGTAACATAAAAAACATTGTCCAAAAAATTTCGAGACGGAATAAGGCTCAATGTAATATTAGAAATCAATAGAGAGAGCATGTGATATATATTCTATTATTTATAGATTACCATTATTCCTTCATTTAAGTATCATAACATTGTAAATATTTAAACACTCACTCTTGACTTGGCCTTGTAGTGAATCTCGTAGATAATTTGGCCAGAGAGAGCAGCAAATACTCTTTCGTGGTAATTGAGAGTTGAGTTGACCAAAGTAGTTTCTGATATATGTCGATCACATACTCTTCGGACGGCCGGGTAAAGTCATCTGCAAATATTAGAATATAGATTAGTTGTGTCCATATGTTATTGGCCTTGATTTGTTTCTTAAACATTTACTGCTTATTGAACCCAAAGCGTTTATTTTTGTAATCTATACTAATATTATAAATTTGAAAATTTTTTTTGTTTGGTTGAATGTGCTAATCTGGACTGGATTAAAAAAAATTAACATTAAATAAAAAATATTTTTTTTTGACTATATAAGATAGATCACTATAACCAAAAGGAGCGGATCATCAATGAAAATTGTTGCAAATCGAAAATTTATGTTGGTGTAACTACTGGGAGTGAGAGGGTAACTCTTAATAGAGCTCACTGGAAAGAGCTGGAGGAGGCCTTTGCCAATAGGCACGTGGAGAAAAGGGACATTATATAAAAAGAAATATTGAAAGTTTTATACAGCATTGTACCTAAACTCTACACAAAGGGCTTTAATAAAAAAAAATAACTTTAATAAAACTTACCAAAGCCATCTTCATCAACCATAGATATTGCGTTACTTGCTTCTGACACCAGTAGATCACCATATTCTCCCACAGTCCACGCTGCCACCTGTAATTGTTTCAATTTTGGTGATTATACTAATGTTTACATTTACAAAAATGGGAGGAACACCAGATCTTAAGTTTGATTTTCTACTCCAAAGTAACATAATTATGGTTTAATACTTTTCTTTGAATGTATAAGTGACTGAATATCTGAAATTTGAAACCCTTCAACTGATATAGATGAAATATTAAGTGCGATAAAGGTTAATTTCACAACTGCTCAGATTCATGATTAGAATCAGTGGGTGACCCTCCAATTGAGACTATTTTTTCTATCAAAACATGTAA
Organism: Graphium colonna; assembly: GCA_025505425.1. Lineage (NCBI taxonomy): Eukaryota > Metazoa > Arthropoda > Insecta > Lepidoptera > Papilionidae > Graphium > Graphium colonna. The sequence continues at coordinate 603,650 of JAOCPS010000028.1, read as the reverse complement.
ATTTTAAATTATCTGGCTTTTGGGGCGAAATTGAGTTCAAACCGTGATTTTGGCAATGAAATTGTTAATTTTCATTTTAAGTACCAGTGTTCACTACATACTCTGTGTTAAGGAAACCTGAGTATCTTAGAAATAATATTTCTAAGATATATGTAAAGTCCATCAATTCCCGCTGTGGTCACATAGTGGATTGTGTCCCATACTACCTCTCTAGAGGAGATCTTTACCACACAGTTGTACAATTTGAACATAGATTGTTACTTTAACATTTAAGGTGGTATATAGCATAGGATACGCCTTTCACAGCTTATGTTGCAGTTATTAGAACATGCTCACCTGGAGAAGTACCACTGCCATATACAAAAGTCGACATAAAATAAAGTATGCATGACTTTTTTGGTTGCCGGGTAGCTATCCCTACCCTTACTTTCTTTCACTCCTTTACCCTTCGAATCCTTAATATGTTCCCGACCCATCTTACATAATGAACCTGTTCTTTTCAATTTCCCATGCGCACTACGCATACCCACCTCTCGGGACGTTTCGTGTGGCTACGGGTAGTGGTATCGCTTAAAATCAGTAGTCAACTAATCGAATCGAAATTGAAGTCATACCTGCACCAGCGGCTGCTTCTCTGTGGCGTCTCCCGACACCGCTGACCTCTCCAAAGAGGTCCAGAGCCGCATGGAGGCGTAGGCCTGCCTTTCAGTAGGGGCCGCTGAAATTATCTGGATAGTACTGGACACCGTGTCATCGCGCAGGTAGTTGCCGGCCTGGAAGTAAAGAGAAAATATAGTCAATTGTTGAGATAAAACTTTTGGACAAATGTAATAAAACATAGGGTATATTGACATGCGGAAAAAAAATTGTTCGTAAGGGATAGAAAAAAATCTGCAAGACAATCTTACAACACTCATTACAGTCATAAACAAATGACAACATAATTATGTTGTCATTTGTTTATGACTGTAATGAGTGTAAAAGGAATTCCTTTTATACAGTGAAAAGGGACCAAGGGAATGGAGAAATGCTCCAGAGGGAAGGAAAATTGACGAATTAGATTTTTGAACAGGGAATTTAATTTGAAGTATAAAAGTATGAATTTTGCTTTACATACATGACGTTTACCCAATCTGTCATTGATATGTAGAAAGCAATAGAAACTATTTTTGATGTTTAGATTTTAACAATTTTATCTAATATTTTCGAAACCCGGGTTTTGAAAATAGTAAAGCTTCCGGTAGTTAACATAATAATAATGGTCAAGTCTCAAAAAAAATGTCTGAACTGCAACTTAGTACGGTATGTCATATAAAAATGGCCATTGTCCTTTGATATTCCAAAGGAAAGATCAAGAACTCAAGCTAACGCCTCAGCATAATAGCTATTGTTCAATAAACAAAAAAACGTACCTTAAGCAATAATCTAAACAAGGTATCCAAATGCCATTTGCTGGACGGTGCGTATCGCTCAGCAGCCAGGACCATCGCGCTGGAGCAGTGCGCCTTGAACTCCGCATCGGACCGTTCCAGGAATATGAGCAGCTCCTTCATCATGGCGCGGATGTTCTGGCCGTTCATCAGGGCGAAGGATAGTTCCATGGCGCGACGGCGGATCGATACGTCCGGATCCTGGAAATAGATGTGGAAAATATTCATTTCGTCCTTGGACTTACTAATACAAGAATCGGGCAATCTACTACCTTTATAAAGTTGGCATAAAATAAAGTATGTATGACTTTTGGGGATGGCGGATGTCTACCATCTTTTTTCCCAGTACTTTCCCCTCCAAATCCTAAATTCCGACCCACTGTATCCAATAAAGCTATTATATCCATTTCCCAGGTTGACAACGCACTCTTGACTCACTGGATGTTGCGGGTGTCTCTAGGCGACGGGATCGCTTAACATCAGGCGAATCGCCTGCTCGTTTTTCTTTTTTTCTACAAAAAAAGAAAAACTACAAAAAAAATAGAAAACAGCTAACTGCGCAGGAGATATTATAGTACCCAAGAGTAGTGTTTGTTTTATGGAAAGGAAGACAAACGAGCATACGGTTCACCTTATAGTAAACGATTCCGTCTCCGTCAACCTGGGGAATAGGATAGAACAGGTTTATTGGACCGAATGGAGTTGGGATTAACAATTTGGAGGAGAAAGGAATGGAAAGAGAAAAGAATAGACATGGCCAAGCGGCACCCCAAAAGTCATGCATACTTTATTTTATGCCGACTTTATAAAGGGCTGTGGTTCTTCCCCGGACGAACGTGGCTGTTGAAGTGCAGCAAAAGCTATGCAACGATGTTATGCTCTACCACCTGTGTATGTCCCTTTATGTATGTATAAGTTCATTTGCTCTCATTATCTGATACAACGAATATACATCACGGCCAGACAGAGATCAAACACAGTACCGACATTTTACATGACCATCTAACTAAAATATTTTCACGCAATCGGGGGATCGGGGAATATTCGCATTCCGTTTTAGTATTTTTATTAATCTCTTTAACCTTCTCAACCTTCTTTTTATTACAGTGCCCATATAACGTTGAAGGTTGGCCGCCAATTTTGTACATTCTTCCCGGTCCAGAGCGAGACGAAAGAATTATACTCAACCTATCATCATGAAATTATGCCGACACGTTTTCAAAAATACATAAATACTTTATGATTTAAAAATACTTTTTACGCGAGATACAAAAATAAGTTGTAGTGAGGTCGTCAAACATGACAACTTGGCGTGTTTGTCGAGTCCACCAATAGTATAAAAAAATTGTGTGCATAATATATTATTATATATATGAACGCATACGTGAAAACAACATTGCAAAGTTTTAGATGTATAAAAATCATGTTTATTCATCATTTTTTTAAATACTGTAGTAACAATTTTGTTTAAATCTTAAAGATTGTTTACAGTTTCAATAGTGATGCAAGACGTGGATTGAAAACCGTATGCACTCATAGTAAGCAAGGTCGCCCGACTGATGAGATACGTGACAAGAGATCAAATTCGCAATTACCATTTGACACGAGTTCATAATAATAATAGAAACATTACCAACAATGCGAATTATTTCCTATGAAATATTTGGTTAGTTTTTATAAACTCGACAAAAGTTAATTTTCTTAACACGTTAAATACCGCATGCCCACCGGTGGGTCACTCCGCAACAACATTACCGTTTACATGTTGGGACCGGGCATCACCCGTGGGCACTTTGAAATTGAAATAAATCTAGGGGTTAAATAATGTCTACCTCAAATTATTTTACACTAAAGCATATTTAAAAAATAATATACGTAATAAACAATAAAAAAATGCCGGTCCATATGTAAGAAATAAGATTTTTCTATGCGGTCTTCAACGTGTTAAACACTACGGAAATTTATGAAGAATTATAAATTTACATTATTTTTATGGAAAGGAAGACAAACGAGCAGACTACTGTTCACCTGATGGTAAGCGATCCCGTCACCCATAGACACTCACAACATTGTGAGAGTTGCGAGTGCGTTGTCAACCTGGGATATTGGATAGAATAGGTTTATTGGATAGGATTGGGTCGGGATTAAGG
>JAOCPS010000028.1:580106-599293 GCA_025505425.1 Graphium colonna | reverse complement strand
TCCGCGGACAGATTTTATTCAAACTTTGCAGACTTTTCAGGGGCCGATGACATTACAATAATTTGATAAGCATATCCGATTGTCCTGACTAGGATCGCCAGGACTTAATTTTTTTTTTACTTTTTAGTTCGATTTCTCATTCAAGCGTGTTTTTTTAGTTTTCTAAACTATATTTTATCATGATAATTTTATGGAACTGTATCGGAAGTGTTACACCCTATCAGATAAACAAAATAATTATTAAAATTGGTTCATAAATGGCGCAATTATGCTTGAACATATCTATGGTAATTAAATTTAATTTTAATTAAGAACTTTTGATTTAAAAATCAAACTACTAAATCAATTTTTCTGAAAATTTTATAGTACGTTTTCGTAAGTATAAACCCTACTACTACTACACTAAAAAAGTATATTTTAAAATCAGTTCATAAATGTGGAATGAGAAATCGTTCGGGTGGAGAAACGCGCGAACATTCCTAAGAAGTCAAAAAAATAGAAACATCACACACAATTGAGAACCTTCTTCTTGTTTGAAGTTGGTTAAAATGATTAGAAGAGGCAGGGGTGATAACGAAGGTTAACTTTTAGCACCGGAAAAAATTAAAAAACGTGTTTTTCCAGCTCTCAGGTTGAGCTGGCCAATAAGAGTAATAAAAGTTGCAGAGAGAGATAGAGAAGTGGTATGATCTATAACCGGTTACCAGGTCTCAATAACTTATTTTGGATAATACTTTCATTTCTTTTTATTTTTATATTTTCATCTTAACACCATTTACACAAGTTTCCAGAACTGTTGTACATTTCAGTTCTTATTTATCACAATGTAGAACAGGCATTTACGTAAGAGGTATTCCGACCAAGGCATTTTATATGGTAAGTATATCGACCGTTTCAAGACATCAAGGGTAATCTTACTCTACATGATCACGATAAAAAATACAAATATTTAACAGCAGGTCTTAGTAAGGCGTAATTTCAAATATCATTTATTATACAGAATGATTGGTGACTCGGTTGCCATGATATTCATGTAATTAAATTAGGGGCATAGTTTAAGCCGAAATTTTTCCAAGGAATGAAGTGTGTCAGTACAGCGCGGTGCCTGCACTGCTAAGCACGCCGCAGGTCATCGACCCCTCGCCACTCTGGCCACGCCATGTCCGCTAGGGTGAACATGCATTGCGTAATATTCTTTTTTAACTTTAGATTGTCTACTCAGTGGTAAATCAATATTTATTTTTAATAATAGTTTAATTCTACATATATCATCGCCACATATAACGTCTAAAAGTATTGAAGGTGACTCTCCAGTTCCCCTCTATATTAAAAGTAATAAAGAAGGACAGACACTATGAGCTAACAAATTATATTAATAGTTTATTACCCCAATTTGATCTATTATACAAAACTACATAATGGGTTCTTTACAATTGAAATGTTGGTATGGATATGAAAACTAACTGGATACTTATGATACGGCGCAAAGTATTTTTTTAGAAAAAGATTCAGTTGTAAGATTCAAATACATTCGACAAGCGAATAGACGATTCCCGCGACGATTGCAATGAAATATAATAACACCAAAGCCGTTGAAAGAGTTAAGTACTAGAGCGTTGAGAAACTTCGAGAAATGGCCACGTTATGTAGAAGAGGATGAGATGCATGTTTAGAATTGAGAAAGAGAAGGAGTGTGTTAAGAAGAGGATAGAGATTTGCCATATTGGTTCCTCAAAACACAGGCCTATTATTTATGTACTGGCTTTGTGCTAGGCGGTGGTATCTTGCGGTCGGGCTGGTTAATAAGATCAGTTAAAACTTTTGATGTTGTGTAGAGTAATTTTTGCTATTGTTTTTTTAGCTTCAGACCCCCTTTTTAAGATTTTTGCTATGGAAAGGAAGTCAAACGAGCAGACGGTTCACCTAACATTAAACGATCTCGTCGCCCATAGATACGCAACATCCGGAGAGTCACGAGTGCGTTGTCAATCTTTGAAATTGGATGGAAAGGAATGGGGAAAAAGAAGGGTAGACATGGCCACCCGACATAGGCTAAAGTCATGCATACTTTATTTTATGCTGAATTTATAAAGGGCGACGGTACTTCCCCGGAGGAGCGTGGCCGTAAAAGCGCAGCAAAAGCTGTGAAAAGATGTTTGCTCTAACGCTTACGCAAATATTTAAACGAAACTATACAGTTTTGAACACAACGTAACTCCAATATTACTTATGCAGTTTAAGATCTGATAACACAATCTTTCTGCATCCTTGATGGAGATATCTTATTTTAATTCCATTCGGTCTAATGAAACTTCAACACAGCATCAAAAAATACAGATGGCCAAAATCAAACAAGATGTCTTGACACAAAAATATCCAATACGTGATCAAAGGGAAATATATTTCTTGTAAATCCCATTTTGCAACGTCGAGCATTCAGTACTTTAATAAACATCAAATCGACTTCATTCCATTCCGCCATAAACAGAAATGAGACGTTTTATTACAAGGAAATAGGTGCTTTGGTACGCTTTGAGGACGAGCGAAAACATTTTCCTCCATTCGCTTACACCGACAAGAAATATGAAGCGAAAGCGATGAAATATCTCTTCGGTCGCAAAATAACTCAAATAGAATAACGAATGTCTCTTTGAAGAACATCAGATCTTTAGTTCCATTTCTTGAAGAACTCTTCGTAAGCGATAATTATTTTCACAGAAAATAACGAAACCGACTTTTCTGGGACATTTTTCATGAAAATATTTTGGAGAAAAGAATTTATTTTCAAATTGTTTTTATAGATAAAAAATAAAATCGGTTCATTAATGGCAGAGATGCGCACATACATACATTAAATAAAATAAAAATATTAGAATTGAGAACCTCTTTTTTTGAAAATTACCAATTTAGTTGTAGTTCGTCTACTCGATTTGGAGCAATATTTTTTGCTAAATACACAAAGAGATGTGAATATCTGTGATTCTCGTAGTTAAGTAGTAAATGTAGCACTTGCATGTTACGAACGGTATAGGACACCTTTATGCGACATACATAAATCTTAAACGCCCAAAACTGTTGGGGAACAATCATTTATCACCGTGAGCCTAAGAGCCTAAGATCTTTTCACAGCTTTTGCTGCACTTCTACGGACGCGCTCGTCCGGGGAAGTACCACCGCCCCTTATAAAATAAAATATGCACGACTTTTGAGGATGTCAAATGGCCATACCTTCCCTCTTATTTCCTAATCCTAAATATGTTCCCAACCCGTCATATCCACTAAATCTGTTTAACAAACAGATTTAGTGTACAGTAGATTCAGTTAAACAACGCACACGCCCATCCTATCTAATAAACCTATTCTATGCAATTTTTCAGGACGACAACGCACTCGCGACTCTCTGGATGTTGTGTGCTTATGGGTGACGGGATCGCTTACCATCAGGTGAACCATTTTCTCGTTTAGCTTCCTTTCCATAAAAAATGCTTTTTTGTTATAACATATCATAGAACTGCCAATTTGAATGTCACAGCGAAGCCATACGTTAATTTCGTGAACAACACTAAAACTTTCATACATAAAATAATACTTGAATTGGTTACATAGCCTGTCAATTTTTTCAGCTTTATTTTTACTTAAACCTACAATAAACAACCACTAACATATAAGTGACACCGCACCGATAAAAAAGTGAAACGATGGTTTTGACGTCAGGAATATATGATGTAAAACTCGTTAAGAATAATTATGACGTGCGTACTAGCTTGAATGTGCCAAAAGAATATATTTAAAAAATGGAACCACAATGCAGAGTCAACGAGTTACTGGCTGTGTACACAAGAGGTCAAGATCGAATACGGAGTATTATTGTCATCACGCTAGGACTACACTTAGAAAAAGCGGTTTATGCTTTTTTAATGGAACGCAAGAGAAACGAGCAGACAGTTCACCTGATGTTCAGTGATCCAGTCGCCCACAGGCACACACGACATCCGAAGTGTCGCGAGTGCGTTGTCAACCAGGGAAATGGGATAGAATAGCTTTATTGAATAGGCTGGGGTCGGGATTAAGGATTTGTAGGAGATAGGAGTGGGAAAGGAAAAGGATAGACATGGCCATCCGGTATTCCCAAAAGTCACGCATACATTATTTTATACCGACTTCATAAAGAGCGGTGGTAATACCCCAGGCGAGCAAGGCCATAAAAGTGTAGCGCTGAAGCTGTGAAAGGATGTTATACTCTACCACCTGGTAATATGCCGAACTGTTTGTAGTCTAGACCTTGGTTGGTTCCACAACAATCTAGTCTTTATTTCTAGTGTACGCTCGAAATCGAAAAATTGGTAGCCCCTAAACTACTTCGTAGCTATAAACGAATAAGGTACAATAAAGACCGTTGACCGCAGGCGACAGTAGTAGTCTCTTTGCCACAAATCTTAAAAATCTCCGCCACATTGCTAATAAAACTTACAAAAACATCCATCTACCATGAATGTCAAAGTTGTATCCAGGCTCTAAATCATACGCGGCCGGTCAGTTCTTTACAAAGCATATCTCGGAGGTTCTAATCCATGTTATTTCACGTGACAAGAGTCGAAAGATCACATAAATAGTAATACTGATCCTGAGGGTCACGTAGCTATGAGAAGAAAGAAAAGTCCTACCCGTGACCATGAACGCTGTAAATGGTTCGAAACGTCGGGTGATAAAATTTTAAAAAAAACCGCAAAAATAAAATCCGTAAAGTTGTATTATTTAAAAATGTCTAATATTCGCGTAAGTCTCAAAAACAAAATAAAGAAAGAAAGGAGTTAAGTAATCTTAATAAATTCTATTCAAATATATTTTCTCGGTCTCTAAAGACCCACGCTATTTTTAGATAGTAGAATATAACTTCTAACAATCAATTTTTGCTGTATTTATCGATTTTATGAACTGCTTTAAATACAAACTAAGCGTATGTTAAGGTACGTTTAAGTTATGAGATTTTCGCATTTTATGTTCCCGCTCTTTTTTCATCCTAAATATGTACTATGCTTGCCAAGCCGGCACCTTTAACTCTCTATGTTGACTGCTCGTCTGCCAAATTGTCTAAACGAAAACCAGCCAAATAAGAGTCAGACTCGTACACGAAAAGTATAGTTTTTTAGAATACCGTTTTTTCATTTTCATGTATGGATTAATCCTACTTGATTTTTAATTTTATTTAGTTCTAATTATTTGCTGTTATATCAATAACAGAGATACATATTTTGTAAAACTTTTAACTGTCTCGTTATTTCAGCCCGCTGTTATATAGTCTTGTTATACAGCCCGCTGACAGAAGAACATCGGAGTCTTAGCAATAGGGTCATGCTGGTTATTCTTCGGGTACTGAATCCAAAGAGATCATAACCTTAGAAATAACTAAATATCTTGACAATCTTCACTAAAACCTGGTGTCTATGGTTACCCTTCAGAAAAATTAAAGAAAAACCGGATATCTCGACAATCCTTTTTACGGACCGTGGATTTAACATATGTCCCTTAATATAAGATCCTTGAACTCAATGGCTTGCGTTAGAAACATAAATTTCACATAGAAAAACACTCAGATCCGAAACAATTATCTGTAGGCCATACAAATAATTGATCAGGGCGGAAATACCTCCTCACCCTTACTCCCATATGCTGTCTTCTTCAGTGAACGTAGATCTGATATACATCCGTTAACACAAGATCTTTAAACTCCTACACTTACCTCCACACACTATCTTCTTCGCGGAACGTCGACCTTATGTAAGCGCATTCCTTGTTCACCACGCTGCGCTCTTCAGCCGCCGTGCGCGCCGCTCGGATCTGGCGTATCAGGTCGCGGAGCCGCGTCGGCGTGGGCATACGCACTGAAACCGGTGCGACTGTTACGGACGACACACACACAGAAAGCGTTGATCAGTGCATGTTCTTAAAGTAAGTAGATATGTAGATATAGGAAAGCGTTTATGTGCCACACACAGAGACGGCTTAATAAGCCATTAAATTAACTGATTGAAAAATATTGAATAATGAACTTCATAGGTAAACTTTGGAGGTCACTGACGAGCCGTCCCGGATGACTTCCTGAGGTTTTTTGCGTAGTACCCACAGTTCTCCATACATTTAGGTTCGCATTTTGATTAATCACTATGTCCATATGGACGTCTCGTCAGTTCGGGCCATAATGCTACTTATATTGAAGTCTCTGAGTGCGGCCGTGTGGTTTAGCCAATCAGAAATGTAATACATAAAAATACATATTATATGTGTGCATATAAAGTACAGATTAAGCAAACTAAAGTGGATTATGCTAGCTTATTGTATACCCCATTTGAGTTATTGAAATACAATTTCATATATGTTTGCATATACTAAAATGCATCCATAAACAGGACAAGTGTGCATATGTATTGAGCTAGGACCAATAACCTTTAAATTCTGATTGGCTATTTGTCAAACAAATCTTAATGTTAAGATTAGTATTAGCTTAAACTTTAAGTAAACACATTCTACATAACAATATTTGTAAATTACATAGTAAAAAGTGTTAGTGTATCATTTGGAAAAGATTAGTTATCATATTAAGCAATAGCTTTAAAACTTCTAACTACAATGTTAAATCAAACTATTTTAATAAAATATTCCCAATTTCCCGCTTTAACTAAAATAAACATTAAAATGATTACCAAAACAAATTTGATATGAGTTGACACTATTCCATATAACTGATGCCAAATATGGTGTTGCTTATTTAACAACTTTGCTGACATGATTATTTAGGAAATCTTCAAATTGAATATGTACTCACCTCGCTCAATTGCCTCATTTACCACTTGTTTTATGGTGGCAATATTGAATGTCGGGTTAAACCTGGAACAAAATAATATAGAGTGTAACACAGTTTACTAATATAAATAAATAAATACTAAATAATTTAAATAAGAATTAACTATGTATGCTCTATAATGGACGAGGAAAAATAATCCTTACTGTGCTAAAATTGCATAAGAGCTTCATAAGCTTTTTCATTTAATCTGATACTGACAGAACAAATAGTATCAATTGCTTGTTAAATTATTTTTTTTTTGTGTTACCAGTCATACATATTAAAAAGATGTAATAAATTTTTTTTGAAGCAGAAAAAACAGTTGATAAGTACATAAAGTACTATTGTTCTCTGTAAATATATTATTTAAAAAAAGTATATCAAAATATGTCAAAAACTGTTGTTCAATTAGTGACTATGGAGTGCAGAATATAAATTATATCTCACTTTTCCAAAGGTGACAGACACAGTGAATGTCAAAGCTTTGTACAGTAACAATGAACAATAGGTTAATACTAAAAGTTATGAGTTTCAGGTGGAAATGTCAATGAAAGTTATTCAACTTTATATAATGAAATTGTTTGAAGTTTTTAAATTTCCATGCCATTTAATCATGTCACAAAACATTTCCTTATGATTTATAATTCTTGAAATCTAAGACATCACATGTATAAAGAAACAGATATAATATATAAAGAATAGGTTGGTCACTAATGAAAACAAAGGAAAGCACTCAGTACTCAATTGTCATCATATTTATGTAATAAAATTTAGGGCTTAATTTGTGATGAAGTTTTCTAATAAATAAAAGAAGCAAGGTATCCACTACTTTGCTAGTAGTAAACATATGTCCGGCACGGTCATTGACCTGAATAAGTGGCCACCATTGCTGTGTCTACTATGATGATAATTAATTAAACAACCTATAATTAAGTTCACTCAGAGGTTAATTAATATTTATTTTTAATATTACATTTATTACTCATATGATCTTGACATATAACATTCTCGAATATTAAAAGTGACTCCTCACCAGTGACACTGTATGGTTATAATCATTTCCATATAAGATAACTGGCCAAATCAATGTTGATACAGTTATTTAAGGAAACAATTAAAAGTTCGAAATTTTTGTGGAACCCACAATTACTGACGTTGCAAATGTTAATGTGTCGCCTAGGGATATACCATATCCCAGATAAACCATTTATAATGTGCAACTAAATGAACGAAAACAGTCAAAAGTAAATAAATTAGGTAATTTTCTACTAAATTGGAAAATAAATTCAAAATATAGTTTAGAAGAAGATCAAATTTTCCTTTCACTGAAATTTTTAATAATTTTCTCAAAAATAAAATGTTACCCAGACATTTCACTTTACTGATTCTTTATCTAATTAAACATATTTGCAAAAAAAAAACAGAAAGTGTGTGCGTGTGACTTTGAAAATTTAAATTGTTTATGATTTACTAAAATCATGAATTTTTTTTATTAATGCCATTAAATAATCAGTTTACAATTTTGTTAGTCTGTCTGTCTGTCTAAGCTGTAGTTATCAAAACAAGTGTGGCATATTTTGCCAATCATACCAGTCTTTTTCATAAAATTCCCCAATAGCAATTTGACTTTCTTTTTACATAGTTTTTAGAAGAATATTATATTAAAAATTTTGTATTATGAAAAAGAAAAATTTCATAATTAAGTATCGTCAACAAATTTTACATTAGAATGATTGTCTAAACAACTGAATATACTCAAAAACATTAATTTTCATTATACGCCAGTGCAAATGTAGAAAGTGTTTTCATTTCAAAATCCATCATAAAACCAACACTAACACTGCCACTTACGAACATTAAAAATTAAAAACATGTCATAAAAATATTATACACCAACTGGGTTCCATCGTTCCACCTGTATTATTATTTTCAGCCCAGCTCTTATATGTTATAAAATAAATAAAGTCCTCCTGACCTAATTACGGCAAAGACAGCCAATCTATTCCAAGATCAGCCAACTATAGGCGATATTATAGTGTACAAGTGTACACACAAACATGGGTGCACTCTCTTTTCCTTTACTCTCATAGCCTAATGGCACAAATCTCCAAAACAGTGAGGGAGATCAGGCTCATGACCAACTTTTTGCATGCCCATCTCATGCATGGATCATGTTTCATCATTGTCAATTTTATTTTTTGTGTGCTGTTGATTCCATGTTAAATGTTAAAATAATAAAATGTTTCTTTTCAGGCAATGGTAATTTGTTCCTTCTTGGACACTTCCTATTTTGGTATGGCAATATTTTTAATTGATAGAGAATATTAATTCATTAGATCCATGTATAGCAAAATTTCTAGGCAATGCTTGGTTTTTGTTAAAAAAAAACAAGTTTCTAATTTGTATAGACAACCACTATTTTTGACTCCCAATTGCGATATATGTAAATATTATACATAGGAAATATCTACAATTAGTTGAAATTTGTAATTGATTATAAAAATTGGTATATATGGTTAAGTATAACCATTCAGAGAGAAAATGCAGCCAGAATTCTTGGCACTATGCCGCAAGGAGTAGGGTTATTTGATTATTGTAGTTAGATTAGTTTTAGTGCTTTGTAAAAATTTTTGTTGTAAATCAATATATAAAAAGCAATTTATTTTTGAATTTTTTTCTGGAATACCAAGCATTTCTCGGCAATTTGGTTTTAATGGGTCTGACCAATTATGATTGTCTAAAAATATGGGCATTCCAAAGTAAGAAGTGTCCCAGAAGGAAAAAATTACCTAAAATTATAAATGATGAGCTGTTTTTATAAAAGACGCTAATTATACTATTTAGGTTTCAATCCTAAGATGTGTGATATCTGTCACATTGCTGTAATTGTACTATGACCTTAATACATATGTATCTCAAATAGTAAATTAAAAATTACCCGGATTCAGAGCCGTTCATGATGTTCACTTATATAATTTATGTCAACAAAATAACAGATCCTGCCGTATACCAAGCAGCCTAGATTGTTCTCGTCTTGATTCACTGGTACTACTTAGGAAGGGTAAAAAACCCCAACGTAATGAAACACTTGTCTTCAGAGGTATGAAGAACAACCATTTAAAAACAAAAAAAGAAATACGTAAACTTTCACTACTGTATTATAGACTTTCAGGAATTTCATCTCCTAACAGACCACAAAATTTCAATAGAAATCGCATGCCACCTCCGATACACAAATGTCATATTTTCACTTATAACTCAACTCGGTTGAAACATTTGTCGATTGTTGTGTGTTTGCTCGTGTATCACAGAAAATCTACTGGTAAATCTTTTATCACAGATTTTACAAAGAAATTGTACGGCAACCGCCAGCTGACATTTCCTGCGTTGCAAGAAATTCAACATGGCCGACCAACATGACATGACTCGCATCTAGCTCGCTCACGCATTCGCATATGACGTTGAAGTTACAGTTAAAATACTCGTATATTAAGGAATATAATAATTTTTATTAAAAATTATTTAAAAAAATACAGTAAAATTTTGTAATATATTTTTAAGGTTTAAATTGTTCAAATACTAAATTGTTTTAAACAAAGAAGCATTTGTTTTGACTTATATTAATGTTGGCAACTGTATTGTGTGTACATATTTGAACGATGTTCGGCGCTACGTGGAAATTGTCCATATCTTTCCTATTTATCCAATTGTAAACAACTGTAATTTATATTTTAGTCCCATTGAAAATGAGCTTACTTTGTATTCTTAATCATATTACCCACATTTTGTTATATCAAAAACTTTCACTTTAATTTATCTCACCTTCTATTTTGTTCTGGCGGTAATACACTCCAATCAACTTCGTACATTGGATAAGCCATATTTGCATTAAACGCGTAAATATAACAGCACTAAAACATTTCAGCACGGCACAATATTTCACGATACACATACAGTGCAAACTGTACTGTTATCAGAAGTGTTTTATCAGGTGCAGGTACTCCACAAATATCCAGTAATTACGTATCTCTTATCAAAAATATAACTTATCACTGAAAAGGACAGCAACACAGACACAGTTCTATTAATGTTTTATTTTCAAATGTCAATACAGTATGTACAAAACAATGGACTGAGTCACATTATCTTAATAGGAAAACTCATTATTATTCACTGTATATTAGTGTGAACGTAATATTTAATGAAGGTGTCGTTATCGTTTTATAAGTTGTCGTCGTGGTTACGTGGGGGTCTGTCAACACTGTTTCTTTTTATGCAATCAACTAGCCATCGAATACCTTCATCAACACCATCACTGTAATAAAGAAAACTTGTATTAAAATAAGTTAGACACATACAAATTTATGAACAGCATGCAACACAATTTTTAACAAAAGTATTTTGTATTACTACATAATTGTACAAATTACACATATTTTAATAATAAGAATAAATATAGTAATTAAGTAATTAGGTATTTATTAATGAAATAATTACCCTGTTAAAGCAGATGTTGCCATTAACATAATGTCTCTAGCACCTATTAAATGTGCATTTTGATTAAATATTGGTTTGACTGTATGCACACCCATACAATCTGGAATGTCTTGTTTGTTTGCCAGCACCAATAATGGGACTCCGGACAAATGTTCAGAGGCAATCATTTTGTCTGAAAAAATTTTAAGTAAAACTCAATTAAACTTCATATGTAAATTCTTATAAATTTATATAAAAAAGCTACATTAGTTTAATATTTAATCATACATTGTTAAAGTTTATGAAATTAAATGTTAGGTAAGAATTATTTTTATTTAATTATTAAATAGCATAAATTGAAATTTTTTTCAACCTGATACAGCTTTTAGATTAGTAAGCGAAAAAAGATAAGATTATATTATCTAGTATATTTTATACTGGTTTCTAGGAAAATATAGGGACAACATTAACAAATAAGTAGGTATAGGCATAGGCATACCTTATTTTGACAAAAAATAACAGGTCAGCACTCAAAAATAAAAAAATATGGATGTGTACTAAAATTGGCTAGTGGATGAAAAAAAATATGAAATTAAAGGAAAAACAAAGGTAATTCAAACAAACAAAAACTTGGTAGACTAAAAATTAAAAGGATAGATAAAATAACATACATAATTAAATGTAACCTTAAAAAAAATTAAATTACTTAATGCTTAGTATTATGTATTGATTAAGTTAAGATAGTAGGATAGGTTTTGAAATAAAACTTTCTTGTAGCCTTGATAAGAAGGATTTCTATTATAACAAATGTAGCCAAAGAACTAAAATACACATGATAAATGACACATTTTTGTATAAAAATCAATTATCGGGACATACACTTACATGTATGTAAAATAAAAATACCCTAGTTTCCTATCATATAATAAGATTTTCATAACAGAGACCCGCATACCAAATGATAATAATTAATAGGTCATTTCTACAAATTATAAATTATTTTTACTAATATCATTAAAAATGTGTTTTAAGGGAGTAAAAAAATAATTTTCGATAATAATACTTTTATTAATTTTAAAACTACATATAAATTGATATGATCAACTTACCAAAAGTTTCTTTCGATTCTGAAACCCTTTCCCTGTCAGAGGAGTCTACTATGTATATTACTGCATGACATTCAGCATAGTACTGAAATAACAAAAAAATATTTTGAGGTTTAAGTATCTTTCTAGAGTTTCAGACTAGGCAATTTAATTATAGTAATATGAAAAATAGGATATTTTTCAGCTCAATATAAATATTTAGAAATTATTAATAAATATTTACTTAATATTTTAAATTTCAAAATCAATAAAAATTAAAGATGGTTAAAAATAATACCTTATCCCACAAAGATTGCAATTCCTGTTGTCCACCAAGGTCCCAGAAATTCAATCGTACACCGTCTACATCTATTTTACCAATGTTAAGCCCTACTGTTGTGGTTATTCTATTGGGATTCATAGCTTTATATTTTTTTGTATATTTTGTTTTTGTAGCTTCCAAGTACGTCTGAAACAAGAAACACTCTATCAAAAAATTGTACCATTCGTAGTTAATAAGAGTATTTGGTTTTTGATTAAGTTATTAAGGCACTTATATATAAATAAACCATTAAATTTCGTGTCTATACCGTTTTGCCAGCATTATCAAGCCCTAATATCAAGACACAGTATTCGTCTTTTTGTATCATATATTTATAAAATCCATGTAAAAGAGTATACATTTTTTATCATTTTTATTTGAATTACTTTAAATTATAACAATAAATGTAAGAAATAGAAAACAAAATGAAACGTCATAAATGATAAATACATTAACTAATGTCAACGTCATATCATATGCTCACGACTTTGACATTTTTATAACGCAGTATGGAATGTACATTTTATTTTATATAAATATTTCAGATATTGCACATATTTTTTCATATTATTTTTGACGTTGAAAACATTTCACAAATGAAGAGTTATACAAATTATCTACTTTTGTGCACTAATAAATTTTTCTTCACCATTTTTTCTAAAATTCTGCATCATTTCTTTTTAAACTTTGTTGCCGGTTTCAGATTTCAACAAAATTTGTTTAAAAAAAAACAAAATTGAAGTTAAGTGCTTTCGCAGTCGTTCTCTATATGCTTATTTATGTCACTTATACATAACCATTGAAAATAAAAATATTATGTACATTTATCTTGGTCTTGAATTTGATTATTTAAAAATCAGTGATTGTTATAAATATGTCTGATAAAACGGAGAAGAAACCCACATCGCATAAAACTCCTAAATCAAGCGACTTTGAAGATTTCGATATTGAATCTAATTGCCCTCGACATGTTTTCTTGTCAATAACTATGCACGAAAAAAATCTAGAGGTTTATGATTATACATTTTTAACATTGTTTAATAAACAAATTGTATTAGAGCAAAAGTGGATTGATAACTTTGTAATTGGCGATATCAATTTGCCACTGAATTTAAAGGACGAAATGCATCAAGAATTGGTTGCTGATAACCCCCTTTTTTTCCTGCTTCGAGTACATAGCGGTAAACCTTCAAAAGATCCAGATCCTCTTCTAAATTTAGACAATCGAGCAGGTGGCAATGTAGATTTGTATCCATTAGTATTAGGTGAAAGAAATATAGAAGCAACCGTACCCCTTGTGTTAATTGATACAGGCCTTCCATCGGGTTGTTTTATTGAAGTTTATGTTTCATCTGATGGCGAGTCCGAATCACGGAAAATTCCTTTAATGCTTACAATGGTTTCCGCGCATTGTCTTCCAGCTGTAAAAGAAGGTACTGTATTTGTTAGTGGCATTAACCTCGACAATGTTCACGATCCAAACGCTATCAATTTCGGAATGTCATCAAGCAATTCATTGGCTACCAAAGTCGTTTGGAGTACAATCAGTAATGCAGGTCACGCTGCCAACTCAGCGTTTGGCGTTCCTAAAGAAGATAAATTTGTTCCAAACGCTTTAACAATTAAAACATCCGACACTTGTGAATCGGTATACTGGAACGCCATTCGACGTGTCTTAGTAGATTCCTCAGTTTTGCACGAACGGTTAAATGACTTCTTTTTTCTGGATTTAGCTGGAGTTCCAAAGAATGGAAAATTAGAAGTACGAGGACGATACATTGCATTTATCGACGCTGGGGTACTGCTACAACCTGGACAATTTGGTGTAACTATTTGTGCGAAACTTTTGTTATACAATTTTGATAGTCTACCTCAGAATTTTGGCACTATATTAGACTTACCACCAAGCAGTGCACGAGGAGGCGCATCTGAAATCGATGTCATAACTGACGAGCATGGTCATGATTCTTATGTTATAATAAAAATAGATTTAATGGAGCCGCTTGTCTCAAAATCAAAAATTACTACATTGTTCGACCTGATGGAGTTTCCTCCTCCTGTTGGGGTTCATGTTACCGACGAAGCGTTGAAATTGTTGACGCCACCAAAGGAACCACCGTTAGATAAACGTCGGATTAGTAAAGAAGGTGGTGCTCTATCAGTTCACAAGGAGTTAAGTAGTCTAGCGCAGACGAGCACGTTGCAAATGAACAAGAGCATTAAAAGAACAGCTGCTAACCGTCTTTTAATGCGTGTGAGATCTATGCTTAAGCGATTCCCACCAGAAGATAATTTTCAAATTGACTATCAAGACATTATAACCAGCCAACATTCGATAACACGACGCGCAGTCCTGTCTTCATTCGCACCTTGTCTTCCAAAACAAAATCTGACACCTGGATTAGATGCTGCGAGAAGCCGAACGGCTGGTGACAAAAGAATTGCAAAACGACATGTTGAAACTAATTTGAAAACCAATCCTAGCCATCCTCGCGTTCTGCTATCAAAAGTATTGCGTTGCCTCGAAGATATGGATGAAGTTGAAGCTTTAAATTATTTGTTGCAAGCTTTGAACGCTCACTCCAGAAATAGATATTTGCTGTGGACATACGGAGGCATTCGTTTCGATAAAGCACCGGAGGAAGTTGATAAGGCAGCCGCCGCGTTTAGGGTAGCAGTTAAAGGTGATAGATCAGATGGCACAACAAGCGCAATTGGCTGGGCGGCTTTACACGCCTTACATCATTTTAATGGAAATAGTTACGCCGCTTTTGTCGCTGCTAAAAAGATGAGGAAGGCCTTTGAGTTGCCCATAGAGTGGAGAAAATGCTTGAAGCGATGGATAGACTCTAGTGGAGAGGAGGAGGCCTTTTGGATACCTGCTGCGATCGACTCCCGAAATCCATTCCTTATAACTGCTGCTTTATTCTTGTGTTTACGATGCTTCAGATTTAGTGAGAGACTCCTTCAGTGCGTTGAAGATGGTTGCTATACCCGCGGTGCCGGTTCAAGTGGATTATATATGCCACAGCCTGATGTTATCTATCTGCGAGTGGCTTCTCTCATACTACGATGTAATTTAGATAAAGCATTAGAAGTGGTCAAAGAAGGAATTAAGCAATTCGGGCCTTGCGCAATTTTGTCCCAAATACGCGCTACTTGTTTGGCTTTTGCTAAGGGCTGGGACGGTGACTGTGAAAGTGCTTTATTAGAATCAGATCGTGCTGGTGCTGAACCTTGTCCAGCGTTACTTCTGCGAGGTGCTCTAGGATGTATAAAGACTAATCCGGAAGTTTCTCTACAAAGAGCCGCCCGGGCTCACAAAATAGCTCCATCAGCCCATACTGCATTAACAATTGGCAGAATCTATTACAAAATGGGAGAGGAACAACTAGCAGAAAGGTGGGCTGCACTGGCTGTTAATTCTGAACCTTTACTCTCCGACGGTTGGGCGTTCTTAGCAATATTGGCATTGTACAAAAGAGATGTTAATAAAGCTAAGGCACTGCTTCGTACTGCGAAACAATCGGGGCCCTTGAGCCCAGATATCGTCTCTGATTTAGATCGGCTAATGAAAGTCCTGAATGTAAAAGATGTACCTGACGTGATGTCAAAGGATCTGTGCTTATGCGAATATTATTAGTTAAATATAATGACTATGACTAATATAATGTAATTTTTATATAAGGATATAAAAAAGAAGTTAAATACTTTAATTTTTGTTGGAACATTGGTGACATTACATTATTAGTATTACATAATTATTTAAACAGTTGCTTGTAACAAATAAATAAATAAAGGAGCAAATTGATAACATATTTATAACTAGTTGTAAGTTCAACTTTGCGTTTTTTTTTTTAAAGTTTATAGGTACAGTATTATATCATATGATTTGTTTAGGTTTATATTACATACGTTGGCGGTGAATGTGCTTTAATATTATAAAGTTCTCTTGATAATATTAAAGCTTTCAATGAGAATTTTTGGTTTACAATAAGTTATTACCTTTCACGTTTAAACAGTTACGGAGCAAGATCTAAATTAGGTATGGTATGGAAAAACACATAATGCGAGAACCTCTCAAGCTTCCACCCATGTTTTTCACTTTAATCTGTGTTTCTCACTTGAACTTCGTATTGTATTTTTAAATAATATACAGGGTATCCGGTGGCAGAATCAGGGTTTGAATTTCGAATTTCTCCGTAACCGTTAAGCGGAGGAGTGGGGAGGGGGCGCGCTGGCTTCGTTATTGGTGCCGGTTTTTTAGTCGCAACGTCGCAGTGGACGGGTGAACAGCATGCGTTCGCAATCGAAGCGTATTTCAAAGCCAATGATTCATGTGCAATTACTCGTCGAATATTTTGTTCACTATTCTATATCATAAATCCCCTATATATTTATTATATATATCTCCTGCATGTTGTCGGCGATGGCGCCCACACCGATGCTACCTCGTGCGTACTCGCTGCGGATTTTATGGGAGCCTGTTAACGCCGCGCATCCTCACCAATTTCATTTCGTCAACTTGTATGGTATTGACGTACTTTTGAGTAACGGCCCATGTTTTTGCGTCATGTACATGAGGATAGGTCTAATCATGGCCTTATAAACTAAACTCTTGAGTCTTACAGGTATTTTTTTGTCGCAGGTGACCCTTATTTAATATATCTTTGCATATATTATTGCTGTCTTAAAATATACAAAGAAATTAGTAACAGATTGTGAGACGAGCGTTTAATCACTATTTGCATCAGACTAGGTGAAAGAGGATAACATCGTTTTACTGCTATTGCTGCACTTCTACGGCCGCGCTCGCGGAAGTACCACCGCCTCTTATAAAGTCAGCATAAAATAATTTTGTGCCTACCCTTTCTTTTCCCATTCCTGTCCTATCCAAATCTTTAATCCTAAAACTGACATCCAGACTATCTGGATGTCGCTTGTGTCTATGAGCAACGGGATCGCTTACCATTATGTGAATCGTCTGCTCGCTTGTCTTCCTTTCCATAAAAAAGACAACAGGTGATTCGCTAGTTGCTTTTGTCAATCTAATAGGGAATGAATTCCATATCGCAGGCGTATCTAAGATATTTTCCAGGGCGGACTTGGCCTACCGTATGAAGTTTTTTTGGTGTCCAGCCTAAAGTTTTAAGTCGGTGTCGGGCACGGACCACCCGGCCACCCTCAATATACGACAATGAAAACCCCGTAACACGACTCATGGAATACCTATACTTTAAACTAGGGCCTAACTGATCCGAACAAATGTATAGGTATCATCATATATTGGGCCCATTGTATTTTTATATGCGGTAAAAGTTGTATATCTAGGGATGAGTCCCATTTTGTTTCTTTTTATTAATTTTTACATATGCAATGTATGTTCTGATGTAAATATGATACGGATTAGTGGCGCTAATATATCCTTAGCAGAGCAAGCCGATGAGTATAGCAAGAGCTGTTTATAGGGTGTTATGTTGTACCACCTGAAAATATCTATACAGGGAGACCTATTTTTAACACTTTAAGACTATATGTGGAGATCATAAACGATGAATAAAAATATTATTAAAAGTAAATATTGACTTACAATAGAATAACATAATCTTAAGTTAAAAAATTGTTTACGTAATTCATGCTCATCCGAGCGGATACGGCGTGGCCGGAGAGATAGTGGGCAGCAGGAGGGTCGACGGTCTCGCCTGTACCAGCTGATCACAGCCTCGGCCTCCAAACTTCATTCATTTATTGGAAATTTCGCCGAAAAATCGTGTACTAGGTGCTCTTCTATAATATCGCGGATGACTCATCAATCAACCTGTATTAAAATTATTTATGAAATGTCATACGAGTTCGTTGTATTCAACCGATTGTCTTAATTAATTTTTCAATGTAAGGTACTGATGCCCAGATTTGTTCTCAAACATTGAAAGCCATTAAAATTTTGCTATTTTTAAAAAATACGCAAATTCGATTTGCGTATATCTTAAAACAGTAAAAATTTTAATAGCTTTCAATGTTTGACAAAGGAAAAAGCTTTGATTTAAATATGCAGAAATATAATATATATATTTATCATTAGCACATCTTCTGTATATATCTGTGTGTGTCTTTATTCTCATTTAGTCTTGATATTTATTAAGAGTTAAGCAACGTTAAAAACTCAAGTGATCCATGAATTATGAATTATACCATAGCTTTTTTATATTATGTAGGTGTAGACGCTTCATAAAAAGCACAACCCAAAGGTGTTATCCCAATTCCGCATATTAAATCAAAACTTTTTCCTTTGTCAAACATTGAAAGCTATTAAAATTTTACTGTTTTAAGATAATATAAGAAATACGTAAATCGAATTTGCGTATTTCTTAAAAATAGCAAAATTTTTGGTGGTGGTTTTGTCTGCATGATCGTGCACGAGAGCGCACGCACAAGCAGTGTGGGAAGGGAGGGAGGTGCCTAA
>JAOCPS010000028.1:544186-564945 GCA_025505425.1 Graphium colonna | reverse complement strand
ACCCAACTTTTTTGTGAAGACATCAACTATATATTGTATACAATCTTCATTTTCATTTTCAGGCACACCACCTCCTCAATAATCATACATAAATGTGTTAATATATTGCCATTTATGTAATACTACTACCATAGTTACTCAACAAGACCGTAGAGCGATTTCTCGTAGAATCGAAATGAATTTCGAGAACTTTTTTTCTAAATGAGAGGTATATCCTTATGTATTTCTAAACTCCTGATACACCTGTGTGGAAAATTTTATGTTAATTAGTCGAGTAAAATAAGCCGTGAATGCGTAGCCGATGAAAACTCCTTTTTCCATTTATAATATTATATTAGGAAGTACATTTTCGTGTTAAATTACAAATCTTACCACATATTTCATAGCATAATGTTCACTTAATACAATGATTTGTCATTTTTTTTTCTTTATCTTTCGGCCTTTAGATTTGATGAGATTGAAATGCATTTTAATAATTAATATCTGCCTGTGTTGAGTGTATATTCTAAAGTACCGAATTTGAGAAACTACCTTCCGATTCTTCTACCTGATTATTTCTTGATCTTCCTAACATGTTTTCCGTTCCTAGGCTTTCCAGAATTCGTTTTTCTTAAGGGATTTATATGTCTCTCCAACTTTAAAAGTAGTTTTTGAGCTACTCTGAAATATAAGGCATAATATAAAATCATAAAAATCTGTTTTGAACACTGCCTAAAACAGTAACAGATATCCGTTAATTCTTCAAACCCTTACAAATTCCTGTAATTATTATTGACATCTCATTTATAGTTCAGCAGCATAGATCCACCCACATTTACCACAACCGGCTGTTTTAAACTGATACAATATAATATTAGTGATGCGTAAACGAGTTTTGTTTTGATTAGGTAATGCCAGTTACGGTCGTCTGGCATACATGCCATCATATACCATCGCATACCATCTCATACCATCTATTTTTTCGATAAAGAAAACAGAATATATATTAACTTTTTATTTTTTGATGGATTTTAATTAATTGAAAAATGTATGCAATGTTTTTAAAACACTTGTATAAATTAACATATGACAATTTTAAACGGCAAAACAAAGTAAATAAGATAAATTTTTTACTTTATATAAAATTAATTAATTATTTACATCAAGTGTTATCCACTACAGGTTTACAAAATGTAGTTGAACACGAGCGGATGAATAAAGAATTGAAAAATTTGAAGAAGATTTATAAGACTTACGCGAGGACTTACGTCCATGGTCCTACCCATGACCATGAACGCTGTAAAGGGTTCGAAACGTCGGGTGATAAAATTTAAAAATAAACCGCGATAAAATCCGTAAAGTTGTTTAATTTAAAAAGATTTATAAGTATTTACAGACTCTGTCCTTTTCACACCTTAAAAATAAATTCATAATAAAGCGACCGATACCGCGGTTCCAATACCAGTATTTAATATTTTTATCATAATCGTAAGTTTATTTATTTATAACAACTATTTAATTGAATTTCCTTTAAAACGGTAGTAATAACTTTATCACCGTCGATCTGTAATTTATCGTTTATTTATTGCTAAGGTTATTTTTAAATGATCAAATCATTATTTATTTATTTAACTAATGACGTCAATGATTGGTGATAGTAAACCTATTGAAAAAGTTAAATTTAAATTCTTATATTTTTTAGTTTGTTTTTAATGTTAAAACGTATACATATTGAAATATACTTCGATTAATATATAGGTTACATTTTGTAATACTTTTATATGAGCTATTACGTAATGTCATGTGATATTAACTAGTTTCTAGTGGTTTGACTTTAATGATGAATTCGTCGCATCCGTATTTTTTTTATTCTCTCTCGGCAGTTTTTTTTTAAATTTTCCGTACTCTAAAAATGGTTGCTTTTCCAGTCTTCACTTGCCGCGCTTCATTGATTGCGGCGCTAAAATTATATCGATTGTTTCATAATATAGTAGGAATGATATTTTAATAGAATAGTAAAACCGACTTCGAACGTTTTAGCAGCGAAAATACGTAATTTTTTTTATTTAATTCGTTTTATAAATTAATCTATTTGACCGATTTTCATAAAAAATATATTGGACAAACTCGTAGTATTATCCGTTCAAATAAAATAAGAATTTTGAAAATCGGTTCATAACTCGCGGAGAAATCGTCAAACATACATACTTAATAAAAAAAACAGTCCATTTGAGAACCACATTCTTCTTTTGAAAAAACACACTACATTGTAGCATTGTAATGATAATGCCAATTGAATCCAACAAACGCTTGTTTTGGGCTGCCTTCAGAAAATTTGTATGTTTCATATTCCGACTATAGCTTGTGTTTCGCACTGTTTGCATTTTGTTAGAAAAAATATTCCGTCAGATTTAAATGACAAACTCCCACAAAAGTTCTTTCCGTAAAGAATGTATTAATTAAACGATCCAACTTCACCGTTTTACCTTAAAGAAAAATTCCAATACCTTTCCCTAACAATGAAAGAGTTCTTTGTTCATCAAACAATCTAAAGCTTACTAGTTTCTTCAATAACTCTTTCACAGTTTAGGCTACACTACTCTGGAATTCATTATCAGAAGAGGTACGCAGACCTCCAAATAAGGCTTCTTTAAAGCGCCAGGTTCGCGATCTATACTTGCGCCTGCCATAATCTTCTATCACGCCAAGGTTGACTGGTAGAGAATGCCACAAGGCATTAAGTCCTCCTTTTGTGATCCTTCTTTATAAGGTTTTTGGCAAAAAAAAAAGAATAAATTTAAAAAAATATTCGGGTTTCGAAGATGTTTGATAAAATGGAACAATCGATTCATCAAAATTAGTTTCCATTGCCCTCTACATCTTTAAGATCGATTTTCTAAACGTTGTGTAGATAAAGCAAATTCCATATGTTTAATCTTTAAATTAAATTCGCGGTTTTTAAATTAAATCCATTAAATCCAGTAAAGTTGTAAAAAAAATATGGAAATGATTACTATGTAATTTTGATCTTCATTCATAAAGCTTAATGTTACCACTTTTGGGCATTGTCATTTAAGATTTTAACTCAAAATTTAGTTGGTGATCGGAGTCGGTTTCATAATTTTCTTCTGTTGTAACTTTTTTTTAATATTTGCCGATAGCAGTTAAGTACTATGCCATTAAACTAACTATAAATGCTATTTGCCAAGTGCTCGACTATTATCAGAATGTATAGTAAGTGCTAATCCAAAAGTAGATGCTAACTGATGACAGTCATTAGTTTAAAACGGTTTCAGCGATTAAAAAAAAGGAAAAATCATTATCACAGACAACAAACCGACTTCAAACTCCTTAGAAGTAAACGTTTGTAATACAAAAAAAAAACAATTATTTCGTTTAAAAAAGAATTTGTTAGACTGGTATTTATGAATTCTATAAGACCACCATGTAACTATATCATTTGGAATCAAAAAAAATAATTTTTAAAATTGGTTCATAACTTCTGGAGAATTGAGCAAATATATATACAAAAAAACAGTAAAACATTTAGAACTTCCTCTTTTTTTCATGTCTGTTGAAAAGTGGCTTTATACGTTTTGTACTTGGGTTTCCCCTGTTAGATAGACAGACTATATAAATATGAAGATAATGCTATTATGAAAACGAATGGAATATCTTTTGTATTTTGCAAATTCGTATAATGCTTCAGGAAGGACTATTTTGATTTATACAAAAAAAAAAATATATAATAGTTAGAGAAACTCTATTATTGAAAACTGTTCCTGTTACCAAAACATACCAACTGTTTTTATAAAATTTTACGTCCCTACTTTAGGCTCATTAAATGAACGGAAAAGATCGTAAAATTTGTTTTTACGAAATGTTATCGAAAGAGGAACTTCCGCTGCCATTTCAAACAGAACTAACGGCAAAAACCCAACTGCTCATATATTTTATAATTAACCAGCAGCTCAGCATTATTTGTGGGATGTTCAAAATCTATCCTACACATATATCAGTCCGGCTAATAACTTATCTGGGCGTTAAATTTCATCCAAATCCATTCATCCGAGGTGGTAGAGCATAACAACTTTTCACAGCTTTTGCTGCACTTCTACGACCGCGCTCGCACGGGGAAGTACCACCGCCCTTTATAAAGTCGGCATAAAATAAAGTATGCATGACTTGGATTTGCGGGATGGCCATGCTTACGCTTTTCTTTTCCTATTCCTATCCTCTTAAATCCTTAATCCCGACCCCATCCTATCCAATAAACCTATTATATTCGATCTTCCAGGTTGACAACACACTCGCAACTCTCCGGATATTTTGTTTGTCAATGGGCGACGGGATCGCTTACCATCAGATGAACCGTCTGCCCGTTTGCCTTCCTTTCCATAAAAAAATCCATTAATGCAGTAACGATCATCCGAACATATAAACTATCACATTTATCATATAAGTATTAGTGATGTGACATACCCGGATTCTTATCCGTATCCGCAAATATTCGAGCTAAAAGATCCGTATCTGCATCCGTTACTTTTCCTGCGGATATTTCACCTTATTTTTTTTAAATACATACTTGGAATTCTTCATAAAGATAATTTGGCAACTTTATATGGCAAACATATTTCTACCCAAGTAAGGTACTATGCAAATAATGCGATCATTTGAGTATATTGTTTGATATTGCTTGTAGGCTTAATAAAATAATTAAGAAAAATTCGTATCTACCGCACCAAATATCCGTATTCGGATCTACATTTTTAACGATCCGGCACATCACTAATTAGTGTACATAAATATATATTTACTATATGTGGAGTACTCATCGTGTATGCTTACGTGGGCCTTGACATGCATCACGCACTCGTTTATATTGTTTATACTGTCTGTTTTCGGATTAAGCTATAAATATATTTAGACAGGCCTTGGTTTATATTTACCTATCACCTGGTATTGTCAACTCGACGCCCTTTATTTACACTTTGCTTTTTAACCATCTTCCGAAAAGGAGGTAGTTCTCAATTTGTACGTTTCTTTATTTTTTAGTTATTTTCGTGCATAACTCTGTCATTTATGAACCTATTTATGTAAAAGAATATACTTCCGGTGCCATAAATTTTTCAGACTATTCAGTTTTGTAGTTTGTTTTTAAATCAAAATATCGGAATAAATATGTCGCAAAAGTCCAAGGAGATTGAAGTAATTTTTCTATTATTGCGACTGTGCCTCCCATACTTTTTTTTCGGTTTCGTATTCGAATGGTCTCCAATGAGACCTTATTAAGACTTGACTGTCTGTCCGTCTGTTTGTTTGTCTTTGTCCGTCTGTCTAAAAGCAGACAAGTCTCATAACTCGCGTTTTTCAGTTGCCGCTGTAGCAATAAATAATAAAAACTAAATCAAATTTATAATTATAGTGGGCTCTAAACCATGAAACAAAAAATGCTACGGAGCCCTTTGAATCCGATTTACAGGTTTTTGTTTTAAAAGGGGTGCTAAAAGCGAATAAATCGAGAAAGCGTATAGGCTGCTCATGTTATTGTTTGTGATCACCACATAGGCTAAGGAGTTATAAGTTTGCTTAGGACAAGTTTATTTTTTACAGAAAATTACAAAAAGCGATTTTAACCGCTTTTGAAACATATCTTCTGCGTTATTTTGATTTTAAAAACAAACTGTTAGTAGTTATCCGATTATAAAATATAGGACCATTGTGGAATTATCAAACAATTTTTTTTTAAATCAGTTCATAAATTGCGATTTTTTTTTAATTTTATGGGACTATTTATGAAGAATGTTCTAACATATAAAAAAGAATTTTCAAATTGGTTTGTAAATGACGGAGATACTCGAATACTTAATATCAATTTGATTTAAAAGAAAAGCTACTGAAATAATTTCCCTGAAAATTTTATGTGACCATACAGAAAGAATCCCCTATAAGATGAAAAAATAATATTTAAAATCGGTTCATAAATGGAGGAGATATGGGCTAACGTACGTAAAAACATAAAAATTCGAATTGAGAGTCTTTCTCCTTTTTTGAAGACTGTTAAAAGTGGCTTGACGTCCATCCAGAGATGGGGCTCATGATAGGGCTGTTAGGTGGATACCGATTTTTCCCTATAAAGGAATCTTATTTTTACGGAAAATTGCGTAACTAACTTCAAACGTGTTTGAACTGGACTTTCATTTTATATTTTTGCGGCCATATTGTTTTGCAAAAGAAACAATTTTTTATGAAAGTGTCCTCTTCTATCCTTTTAAAAAAAAAATTGAAAATCAAATCAGATTTTGCGGAGAATTCTGTAACATACATAATAAAGATACAGTCCAATATAATTATGGTTATATGGTTTTTTGAAGTATTTTTTAATTCGACGCATTCCTAAATATAAATTTTAAATAATATATATTCTTTTACTTCTAATCAATAAAATGAATATGAAATATTAATATAAAATAAAATGTTTTCACGAAGATTGTTTATCGCTTCACCTGCATCGATTGTGTAATAATTCTGAAAATCATAAATCGCGTTTCGCTGTTTTTAAAACGACCTCACCTATTTCTTCTATCGAAGAAAGGTTCTGTCGTAAATATTGAAAATCGCCTTGAATTATTTTCCAAATTCTTGGTTTTTGTTGACTACGGTTAAAATTTTTTCATGAGGTCGTGTTTTATGTACTTTAAATTGTATAAAATACAGATAACAAATCAGTGATGACCTTAATGGCAATTAGAAATGTATAAACGTATGTAAAAATGTATAATTCATGGCTTTAAATAATCTCTTTCATTTAAGTGTGGATGCATGGCAGGGCACTTTCAAACCTTATCAGCTGATAATTGTTAACGCATTGGAAGTACATAAATTGCAATGCGGCGAAACGTTATTTTGGTATTAAAGTAAAACAAATTAGCACGTGCTTAAACGAAGATTTTTCGTCTAAAAATATTTTCAGTTTGCCTTGTTATTGCTAGTCGGTAATAATAAATTGTTAGAGAGTTAAAATAGATCTAATACATCGATTCCCACTGGGAAGTGATCTTTACTGCACATGCAATGTGAATTAATTCAGGATGTTAACAATCAGGTAGTTAGTCTGGAGTGCCTTAGGGTCCTACTCTGAGGCTTGTACTATTTTCGTGTTATTTTCAGTCACGTTTACGTTTCAAGTGAACGTAGCTATTACGTTGTCGTTTCGTCATTCCTAGTTCAATGTTTTAGTAACGCGTGCATGACATGACCTTTGAAGTGTTGTCTGTCTAGCTGCTTCGCTTGTTTGTCCGCGTACGTGTCCCAAACACATTGGTTGCCTACGCCTCTAGCCTCACGTAGGTGGCGGATGACCTGAGCCTGTGATTCAGAATTGTTTATCTCTACCGCCTTATTCATGACTGTGAAAATTGCGACGTATACTCCAAACTATAGATAGCATTCTGTTTATACGTATAAAGTTAATTTATATTACGTTATATTAACTATAAATATAAATGGTGTATATATAAGCTTTAATAACAATGGTGTTTTTGAAAAATTGCGGAAAAGAGCCAACCTCCGGTTATATTTACTCTTCGGAGGGCATTGGCTTTTAATATGATATTCTTTGAAAACTTACATCGAATATTTTGTGCATACCTAAACAGGATTTCAATTTTGTCGATAAATTAATTATTTCCTTTTATCAACGTAATTTGATATACGCGATAAATGGACATGTATGTGGCTTTGCTGACTGCTTTTGAATGTTATTGTAAAAATATTATTTAGACAACGATATCTAGATAATATTATAAATTTCCGAATTTCATTGTATCTTTATTTAGGTGTTGTAGTTTAATCATATTTAATTTTAAATCGGCGCAATAATCTTATGAATAATTTGAATCCGTAAAATTGTGCTTTTACGATATGCATGGACTGGAATTGTAAATACCCGCTCCGTTGGCGTGGTGAATTAACGGAAACTCGATGCAACTGGATCACGGTCTAGATAGATTGATGCAAAATAGGCACTGCCGACATACAGCTTGGCATTGTACACAGCTTGGTATGGCACTGCCTGGAATGCAAAAAACGAATGGTTTTTTTTATATCACTGGACACGCTGCTTCACTCATGCACCTGCACTCATTTCCATTAGCTTCTGCACAGGGTTTGTCTCTCGTTGCCGTACGTTGAAACTCACTTGTGTTATTTCACGCAGCGCTAATAAAGAGCCGGATGGGAGGCGGAACGTGTTTGAGGGTGCACCCAATCGGAATAAGCTCGGAGGGAAGGAGCCCTGCTCGTCTGGCGGGGACAGACCGCGGATCTGGAGCTAACTTTGGAGTTTCTAACGTCGTAGTTTCATTATTTATTATCCCTTTCCTAATATTGTGCTTAGATCAAGTGTTGTAATAAGATTTCGTAATGTTAAATCATCATTCAGTCGAAGACTACACTATTGACAGACACTCTGCAGGAATCTGGAGGGGTTCTACAAGGTTTTTAATCCTTCGATACACTGTGTACATTTTGGATTACTTGCTATTTATTTTACAGCCATGACATTATTGTCACAAAAAGGTTTAACGCCTTCCGATGTGAGATTCAATTGAGATTACAGACAGACGTTTAATCATATATTTATAGTTTCTAATTTATGATTCAGATCATCACAAATTAGTTTAAAACATTCCAGTGAAAAAAACTGATGTTCTATTCAAGGTAAAGCTGTGTTTTATTGTAGACTTTTTTCCCAGCTTATCCTTTTCATTAAAAAAGTTATGGAGGTTTTGATGATAATTTATGTATTTTTGCGAATTCACCATAGTAATGATTATATGTTTAGAAATCGTTGTACCCTGCGTACTCATTTGTGGTAACAAAATAATCCATCTCATCGATGAAAGTAGGCATGGACCATTTTAGCGATTTTTCACTTGCTATCGGTTATACAACGTTCTCTTTGCATGCAACGATAACGTTATATAACCGATGGCAAGTGAAAAAAACAGTGAAACGGCCCATGCCTACATGAAAGGATGCATTACCAAAATTTGTCTGTCCACAATTAATTTCGGCTTTATCTTGGATCAATTTACTGCGTAGGCTAAGATAATGTAAGTGTGTAGGTTATTATATGGACTATTTTACTTACCTAGCTTTGTTGTTTCTAATTTATTTATACTAAATCTCTTCTATTCGGAGGCCAGCCAACAATAAAGGAAACTAAAATTATTCTACTGACAAAATTAACAACTGCGTATTAATGTTAATTAATTGATTTGTCTCTATATGTTGTTAATTTACGAAGACAGTATAATGAGTAGATATATATTTATATATATAAAATTCAGCAGTATTAATTTTATTTATCCATTTTCCCCAACTCATGTTATCATAATCAGTTTATTGTCGATGTTTCAAAGTTGTGTAAATGCAAACATATTGCGTCAGTTTGTATTACGTTTTTACATATTTTTGTATTTACGATGTACACTTTACCCAACCTTTTTACTTATACACTTTTAACTTGATGCTTTCATTTACAGTTTGGTACAGAGGATAAAAAAAAAACAATAAAAGTTGTATTGTGTCGTTTTTACTTATCGTATAAGAGTGTACAAGTTATTTAAATGTTATCAAATAGAAATCCATTACATGTAAATAAAAATAACATATGCGACTAATTCATAGATAGATTTATGACACGTTCTCTTAAATATTGTAATTAACTTTGCATAATAAATTGCTATGTGGATTTCAGGATGTTTATATTACAGAGTGGCATAAATGTTTTTCAAATATGTCACAAATCTTTTCTTAATATGGTGATGATGATGAACTTACCTACATGATCGTTTTTTGTGTTTTAGATTTATTTATAATGTTTAACATTAGTTTTTAAAATATTCACACTTTATTTGATTATACTTTGGAATTATGTAAATAAAAAAGAATTTACTGCGCTTTAGTTTATATAGTTCAACAAAGCAATGTTAAAAACTGTTGCCTAAGAAATTTTTCATATATTTTTCTTTTCTTAAGATGCGGACCAAAGTCCGCATCTTTGACAATAGTCAGATTTTTTTAATTTAAAAAGGCTTATTTTTTAAAGGTATGATTTTATTGCCAAGATGATTATTGTAACAAATTTTTAATAATTAACAAGATTTTAAAAGAAACATGTAATTACTCCTATGCTTTTTTTTGTCAATTATATTGTATATGACGGAATTTTTAATCAGTTTAGCGAGAGTTGAAATCGCTGTTGCCACGATGGCTTAAAAAAAAAACAACAATGGCGTTTGTTTAAGCAATGGCGGGAAAAGCGATGACAGCACATTCCTGCATTCATTTGCTGTTTTGAAACCATGCTTTGCATCGTGTATTGCGAACAAATTACGAAATTACTCCGTTAATTCGGTATCAAGAAAACTTACACTCGATTGATCCTTATGTCGAATACGTTGTTATCGGTACATGTGACTTAATATCCGCCTTGTTAGGTTTTTATAGATTTTAAACTTTTAATTGGCCGTTGTTAGCATTTCCTTTACGGGTTCAGAATAATGCGATTATATTAGAATTTTTTGCGCTCTCGGAGAAGGATTAATTTTAAATTTAGCATCTGGCGATCCGCCATGTTTGTATCATAAATTGTTGTACAGGAAAAATATGTTGTCTGTGATTTTTTGAAATTTGAATTTATCATGACATAACTTAATCTATTTATTATTTTAATAAATGTTTTTATTTGGATTATCTACCGTGTTTTCTTTTTGTGTGACCCTGTGTGTGTATGGTGTAGGTAGTGTGTGTTGCAGATTAACAATAATAACTGTGTTCTAGTGGAAGTTGATTATGAAATAAAAAGTAATGAAATAAATGTTTTTCAGGTCTAACCAAGGTGAACCGCGGCACTTTGTGATGTGTTCAGCTGTCAGAAGTTAAATTTGGAAACGTTTATTCTGTTAGTGAAGAACTGTAGTAAATAATTTATAAATTGGAATAATCTATGATTATTGATAAACTTTTGCAGTTATCCCTAACTGAACAGAATTCTAAATCATTTTATCCCTAAAATGATTTAGAATTCTGGAAACTGTTGGATTATTTCAATTAAATATAATGGTCTGTGTATGATTTAAATTACGTTTGTATCGTATAGCCTGTTTATCTAAGTCAATGTAGAAGTAATATATAACATATATATGTATAAAATAGTTAAACATTTTGTCTGTTATTTCATATTATAGAAGATTAGCGGTTTAAGTTTTCCTGTATGTTGCCGGAAATTAATTTGTTGGTAGGTATTCAAGTTCGATTAATTATGGTTTTGTTGTTACCGCAGAGGTAAACACTTAAGTACTATTTATAGACTTTTTTGATTTATATTTGATGAACTTCTGATTTAATTAAAAATACCCTACTATTTTTAATTAAATCAGAAGTTCATCTCAATATTTGTTATGTACTTAATTTTATCGAGTTTGCGTTCTTAGGCACTTTCATTTCTCATTGCTTTAATATAACTATGAAGGTAGGAGTTTATTTCCACAAACAAAAAAATAAAAAAAATACGCTTGCAAGGGTGCAGGTTTCATTTCCGTACAACGAATGATTTTATAATATTTTTTTTATTATTCCACCAAAGTGTATCTGGGGTACTATTATACGATTTTATTTTAGTATATTATACAAATAGTTTTTTTTTTATTTATTAACCTTTTAAATAAGCAACAGCATTCTTCAGTTTCAGTCTATACGTAATATGAGTTAACTTGTTTGCTAGAAGTGTATTAAACGTCGCGTCATTATCAAAATCAGTAGTAGAGTTTCTCTTAGATTTTATATTCATTCATAGATGGCGTAGCACAGCATTATGAAGTTCCATTCATCGTTCATTTGTTAAGTAATAGATGGCGTTATTTTTATAAATTCAATAAGTTGAACTGAAACAAGTTAAATATACGACGATTACTCGTTTAAGATAATATATTATTTAGGTTTTTTTCTAGATATTTACAAACATACAAACAATTGAATGTTCTGGTCGTAATATTTCCCACGTTATTAATGATCTTGGAGTTGATCCTACACACGAAAAATAAGCTATTTGCAACAGTAGTGCCATTTGTCACTTTATATATTATATATGTTTATTAGTACTTTAGAGAGCATATATTAAATAAATAAACATTATTCATTTTATTTATACTTAATAATACCAGTGCATGTTTACAATTAAACATTGTCACTTAGTGATTCAATTGCCGATAATTTTATAAATGTCACTGATGTGATTAAAATGTCTGTAATCTGTTTGATAACGCTAATATTAATAATTAAAAAAGTGATACAAAAAAATGTACTCGTTGAGTGTCTACATTATTAATATAACGAGTAAATTATGTAATTAGCTTAAAACAAACAAAAGTTAAAAAATTCACCCGGACACTTTGAGGTTAACTATCTGGTTAGAAGTAAAGGGGGATACAAAAGTAGTACGAGTACATCACGTCGAGGAACACCGTTATAATGTGATTTTCAAGGATGTCTACATCAGTATATTATTTTCTGATTAAATGCGATTCTACATATATGTATGCCTTTTTAATTGTTACATATTTTTTAACAAAAATCTTTACTCAGTGTCTTAATTAATTTAATTACAAATGATGGGGTCTCTATTTAACAAAATATTTGCTCTTTTTATTAGATGAGAATTTTTTTCCACCCAGTTGTAACATATACTTAAAACACAAAGAAGAAAACAATTTAATACATATAAAATTAAAAATCTCTGTCTGTATGATGTGTGTGTACTTCAGTATCGTCTGTGTCATTCACAATAAAAAGAACATTGTCCATAAGCATTATTTACAATAATGTAGAAATCAGTTCATAGATCGTTCGTAACATGAAGTTTACTGTAAGGCCAATCGATATATTTGTATTTTTGACGTTTGCACATCTCAATTTGTACATCAGCATTTCTCATGCGGTAGAGCATATCTTTTTACAACTTTCGTTGCACTTCTACGATCGCGCTCGCCCGGGAAAGTACCACCGCCTTTTATAAAGTCTGCATAAAATAAAGTATGCCTGACTGTTGGGGATGCCGGATGGCCATGTATACTCCTGTCTTACCCGCCTCCTTTTCCCTACAAATCCTTAATCCCGACCCCATCCTATCCAATAAACCTATTTTATCCAATTTTCCAGGTTGACAATACACTCGCGAGTCTCTTGATGTTGTGTGTGTGGGTGATGGCGACGGGCGACGAGATCGCTTACCATCAGGTGAGCTGTCTGCTCGTTTGTCTTCCTTTCCATAAAAAAAATATCTTGTATGTAGATACAAGTGCTTAGCGCAAAGTTCACGCATATTTTTCTTATTAAAGTTTTTACTGATTTTGTCTTGTCTGTCTTTAAGATGGTGGAGGCAGTTTCAACTATTACAGGGGTATTAGATTTTTATATCTTTTTGGTTGAACCCTTTTCACATCTTTCATTTCACAATTTGTTATATTACAGTTTATGTTTTAACACAAGCAAAAATCCACGTTGACCAAGTCTCGAGTTTCTGCGGTGTTCCTCTATATATTTTTTTTATTTTTGATTTTCCATTTTCTTTTTGAGTGTCTTCAATTTTGACCTCTAGCAGGTAATATATCTTAATATTTCGTGGATTGCATTTTAAGTGATACTATCTTTTTCTTTCACTGATCATTTTGCTCAGTGAGCACTTTGATTGGATTTTCTAAACTGCAATTACGAATTCATAACCTCCATGAGCATAGGTGAATTTTTTTAATCTAAATCCCCTGAGACCCCAAAAGGAATCTTATTAAGTTTTTGAGTTGACATGGAAAAGTTATTTTTTATATTCTGCCGAGATACATAATCGTGGGTGTAGTATCGGCGCTCTATCCACAAAACTCACATTCGAATCAGAAAACAACTTGTCATGGTTATCCATATTGTTTGTCTAATAATAAAGCTATAAAAAGGAGGCTGTAACTTAGGTCGGACTGTGAAAGAGTCAGATCAACAACGTACGTTCCAGTGACACATAGATTTTATGATGTCAAAGAGTAGACGGTGCCTGGTAACGCTATAGAGATGCAGGTTAACGAGACTTAATTTTTAAGCACATTATGCCTTTAATGCTGTTTAGCCAAAATTTATACGAACTGACAGTTTGCAGTACTTTTTGTGTATGCGTAGATGTACCAGGAGTCCATAAGGCAGACGGAATTTGTTCACTTTGTCCTTCCGTCATGGATTACCATGTTATGGACTCCTATTTTCTATAGTCTGAGTTGCCATTCCAAATTGTTTTATTTCCCTTTACTTCGCTAAGATACATAATTCAGCGGAGATATTACTCTGGCAGAAAGTAACATAAGGATATGTTATGTTGTTTTATGCTTGCCTCGTATATTTTGAGCTCGTATTAGTCAGAGCCCCGCATTGGCTAGAAGGGGCCGATACGTCCGCTTGGTTTGATGTGGCAAAGAGTTAGTATTGGGCTTGATACTTTAAAATACTACAGATGTACGGATGAGTGATCTTTTTTATTTTCGCCTACCTACAATATCTGAAGAGCTGCTTGTGCGTTGCCAGCCATGGGCCGAATAAGCACAGAGTAAACATTTAGGACTGGAAAGTAAAGTGGGAAGAAGGTAATAAATTGTCATAATTGCCATCCAGAACCTTAAAAGCTAAGCATATTTGTAGTAGCAAGTTGCAAGTGGTAGAGCAAGACATCTTTTCACAGTTTTATTTGCACTTTTACGGCCGCGCTCACCCGGGGAATTACCACCGCCCTTTATAAAGTCAGCATAAAATAAAGTATGAATAATTTTTGGGGATGTCGGATAGCCATGTCTACCATTCTCTTTTCCCGCTCCTTTTCTCTCCAAATCCTTAATCCCGACCCATCCTTTCCAATAAACCTATTTATTCTCTCCAATTTCCCAGGCAGACAGCGCACTCGCGACTCTCCGGATGTTGCTTGTCTATTGGCGGCGGGATCGCTTACCATCAGGTGAATCGTCTGATCGTTCCTTTCCACTAAAAAATAAATATTTTATGCTATTTTCGTGTGTGACGCGGTGGTGCTACTCCGGTCGTAAAACCATAGGTATATAGCATTATCAGCTATTAATTTAACATGCATGCTATTGCAGAGTTTTGCCAGGTAAAGTTAGAATCATAGCAAATTAAATGTTTTTGAAAATTACGGAAAAACTTACGTACTGATTATAGGTATTGTAATGCAATTTATTTTAATAAGGCAAGGAAAATAAAACAAAATAGTCATTTGGGAACGGAATCGTTTATTAAACCCATCTGTAATAGTAGATAATTAAATTATACTGTTACTCTACACATTTTGTACTGCTCAAAGTACCTACCTAACTCAAGTATTTCTATTTCTTATGATAGAATGTACCAACAAATGCACCCAATACCGAGGATTGTTTTCAATACGCATTTCTTCACATCTCCCATTTCTTTTATTTTTCGAATTGTGCTCCATAATTTTATGGTAGTTACAAATCACAGTACCTTCTTGATCCTAAGATTAAAATGAGTACAATTGCTTATATAGAATACGAGGTACTATCTTCTTTACGATGAACAATAACATGCCGATGTCTTAAAATTGTTAATGCATCATAATAAAATGCCTAACATACAGGAATGAACGATAAGTTCTTAGGAACAATTATGATGGATACAAATGAAATGATATCTTACATATTCAAATTGAAAAATAGTCACGTACAATCTGTTTCACGTATTATTTCCTATATCGACTAATGTTTTTTTTTCTTTATAATATACGTTCGGATATACACATTAGATATAATGACATTTACAAAAAAAAAATAAAAATAAATCGATAATCTAGTTACATTAATGCTCAGATCAAAGGAATATGAACGCTTACATCAGTTATCTAAATACTAAGTTACTCTCATTTCTATCCAGAGCATGTATCCGAACGCAGTCGGACGTTCATACATTGTTCCAATAAAATACATTGCAGTTACGTTGTCTATAAGTACTAATATGTTTATATTTTAGATATCGATCGTTTCACCGTTTCGTTTATGTTTATTAATAATAGGTAAAAATCTTCCTTTATTGTCCTCATTATTACAATAAAACAAAGCTGGATACAAAGAAATCGTCTCAAATCTATAGTAAAATTAAAAAAAATAAAACACAGTGTCGCAATGTAACAAGTGGTGGCAAATATTGTTTGTGTAAAATCGCTTTGGTTCCGCCATTACATTCTATACATGTTGCAATAATAGAAGCCTCAAATACAAATTCTCTTCAAGGTTCATAACCATATCCAATGGAATTACTATGTATTGAAACAAACATAGTATGAGATTTCTCGGTACAAATGACTCTCAGGAAAGCTAGGCGATGCGAGAAATCAAGATAGTCTTTTATGTGATAATTTTTAGGAATTAGAATTATAAACTTTATTATGAAAAGAAATTAAAATAGATTAATAAGATAGTGCGCGAGTACACAAGGAAACTGTTAGTTTTTAATCTGGTCATTTGTACCGAGATAAAAATAATATACTACAAATAATATAAGAACATGATATGTACCTAAGTATACACAAATGGTCGACAAATCGCAAATGACACAAATCAATAAATAGCATTCAATGACGTCATTACAACATATATATATACACACCTATTATACTTTAGTACCCTTCAATTTAATGGATTCTATAAGGTTATCGCTTGTATAGAATATGACTATCTTTTATAACTATAAATGTTATTACTAGCTCGATACGTAAATGTCAATATGTACATAATTTCTAACCTTACAATCGCTTTCCGACCGCACGGATTTGGACCCCTTTACGTCCTTCACAATTGGACGGGAATCCGCGCGGCCGGCTTCAAAACCAAACACGTTCCACTCTAGGACCATCATGAGTATCGCTCCGTTCGGCTAGAAAGGAATCCATTTAAATGTATACGAAAATAAGTGGGACTTACAGTATATACAAAAATATCACATTACTTCGAGGCCGCAGCTTTCATTCACTTAGTCAATATATCGTCTTCTAACCTAAAAATCGATTGGTTCGAAGCGTAAGCTAAGACGCGGGGCGGTCGACGTTGGCTTGGCATCGGGGGGCGGTCGGGCGAGGCGTCACAGTTTGCTGTTCGAGAGTTCGAGTGTCGAGCGCGGTATGCGGAGAGGAGTGCGCTTCGTGGGTTGGGCGTTAGGCGCCGTCACTGCGGGGCGGGGAGGGGAGGCGTCGGGGCGTCCGGCGAGGGCGAGGCGGCGTCGGGCAGCTGGTCGAGGAAGTCGAAGGAGGCGACGGCGGCGCGCTCGCGGTCGCCGTAGCGCACGAAGAAGCCCTCACGCCCCAGCACCGAGGGCCGGCGCGCGCGCGTCAGCCGCAGCACGCCCAGCCCGCGGCTGCGCAGCGCCGCCGCTGCCCACACCGCTCGGTTAGCTGCGGGCGGAGCGCGAGGAGCCCGCCCGCTCCGCCCGACGCCCCGACCCAAACAACGGCCGCCAGCCTCGACCGACGCGATTTCCACGCGCCCTCTACTCGGACTATGACCATGCCCCAAGGGAACTCAACGGAACCGACCGAATTCCGTGTTGGAAGAACTGCTTCAAATCTAGTGCCCGGCACATGAATGGAGACCTTTATAATCCACACCATGTACGCTTGAGGCCAAGAACCGGGCACTTTTACCCCGTACCCACTTGTATCTTTGACTAAGCTTTCCTATACTGTCCTACGCTAAGGTATGGTGAGTCTACATAAACTGACAGGATACGCGCCTACGTATAAATCTTAAGCGAAATTTAATTTTGATAAAACCAAAGTACTTGTTTTTTTTTTTGTTTTAAAGAGAAATTCTACGATACAAAAAAAAATTACTATAGTTTGAGAAACATTAAAATTTAAAGCTGGCGGCCTTGTTTACATTATCATTAATAATTGGTCGGAGCGTCGAGTAAAATTAAATAAACTACGCGAAATGAGGCGACAGTGAGATGGTGCGTGTGAGTGAGAGCGGAAACGAGAGGCGTGGCTTCACATGTGACAAGACAAACACACAGAGATATTATATGATAGGTAAAGATGACTAAGACTTGTTCAGTACAGAAAAGATATTTTAATGGGAATATATAATATCACTGTGTTACATATAACATTACATTATATAGCATAAAGACGTAGATAATTTAAGTTAAACAGAAACGTCTTTTATAAAAACTTACTTCATTAAAACATCGAAATCATTACGTAAACAATAATAGTCTACGAAAGCACAATAGTGTAAAATAATGTATAAATAAAGTCAATCTTATCTCTAAAATACTGATCAACCATTTAATTGACACTTACTTGAAGAATCTTTAACCAAAGGGTTAATTTTAGAGTCTGCCTAAATGACGGTAGATTGATACGTATCCAAAAATCCGTCATGTTTGAAATTTGACAGTTGCTGTTAAATGCGCCATTTTAAATCTAAAGCAGTATGACAGCTGGTGGAAATGCCGCCATTATATTATAACGAAGTTGGTTGAAAATTTGCCATTTTTTCTTTTTCTAACTTAGGCTTTCTTTGCCAACTTAAGCGTGTCGTTGGGAGTCGAAAAGTCACATTGACATAATTCTACAAAACCCCCAATCAGATGTCTTTGGTCATTTGATCGTCGCAGCATTCGATTAGTTTTTATTGCACTATGACATTGTCGAGTAAGAAACTAAGAACTTGAATAAGTCAATTTACCGTCATTTATCGAAAAAATAAGATCGCTTCTAGCACAACACCGAATGGCTGTGTCAATGCATGGGGATGCCGAATAGCGCGGTGCGGAAGATGTTTTCTAAGAATTACCGGTTTTCTGTCGTCTGGAGCGATGCAAGCGGTGCAGCCGGGAATAGGGCGCCGGTGGTTCCGCGGGGGATGAGCCGCATGATGATGGCGAGGAATCGCTAGACGCCAGCATCACGTCTAGAAGGTTCGCCCGCGCCTGAAAACAGTAAATAAATCTTTAAAGTTTATATCGAATGTCTTTATAACTTATAAAGGATATGAAAAACAAGTAATCTAATTATTTTTTTTTAAGTTTCTGAAAAAAAGGAAGCACCAAATTTGTTTTTTTTCGCTCAATCGATAGGACAATAATTTCTTTTAATTCATCTGTGTGTTGTAACTGAACTATTCATAAACAAATGAATCAATTTTCATATTTTTGTGTGTCCGTGTACGCGTGCGTGTGCATGTGCGTGCGTGCGTATCTTTTTATACTGATAATTGTGTACTATAGTATCGTATCGTACGATATTATTGTCAACTAGGAACGAATGCATCTTGGTAGAGTCTTTAACGTGCTTCTTCATTAAAGTTGTTTAACCCAGTGTGCTAAAAATCTTGTTTTATACTATTTTAGCGCCGTTTCTTGTCGTAATTTTTTTTTATTTAATATATTGAAACTTATTTCTTTAGTAACTTTTTCACTGTACAGGCAACAATGCTCCGGAACTCTTTGCCTGAAGACATTCGCAGAGCCCCTACTAAGAAATCATTCAAACGTTTGGTTCGTGAGTTTTATTTACAAGACTCTCGTTAATCAGTGAAAACTTATCATACGACTATTATTCACAAATGTAGGTGTTTATTTATGTATTTGTATATTTACGTGTACGTATTTATAATCATAATATTTTATGTATATTTTAATTTTGTTATGTATTTATGTTAATTATATTTAGTAAATTAGTTTATTTTTATTTATGTGATTAATTTTAGTTTGAATTATTTTAGTTCAATTATTACACCTACCACACTTTATCTCCTCGCCCAGGGTTGACTGGGAGAGAATGCCTAAAGGCATTATGTCCGCCCTTTGTCATCTTAATTTTAAGGTAATGGCAATAAAGACTAAATAAATAAAAAAAAATAAAGATATTCTTGTGATTGGTTAGTTTTATTTTCATTGATAATTTGCCAAATTATTTTGGTTTTTTTTATAATTATTTCTACCCTTTTGCGTAAGGCTTATAATTTTTTTAAAGTTTTTAATCATATGTTTTCAAAAGTAATTTTGTTCGCTTATTTAGTCTGTATTGCCATAATATTTTTCTTTGTGTGAACATAGTTTAATACTTTAGTTAACCAGTTGCCCTTTTATTTATTTCGTAATTATGGTCTTGAAAGAGAAATATTGATAATACATTAATTTAAAAATGTCTATAAATATAATATAAGCATTGTTGAAGAACCTATCAACTGTTTCATAAATTTTTAAAAATGTTAGTGATTCAATATACGATTTAAATTTATTCATATTATCCTTGCTATAATCATGTCGTCTCCTTTTCCATTTATCAAAAATAAACTTTTTCGCTGCTGGCTACGCAGCATATAAAATCTACGCTACAAAGCTGCGCAGCATATAAAATCTAAAAAATATATGTAATCCTAAATTAAAAACCTCTCCTTTACACGCATTAGGTACAATATGAGCAAAATTGTCAATACACGTGTTACATGTTAGTTTTGTAGGTTCTTTATTTACTAAATGAAGATTATAAGATTTATAGTATAGTTATATAATTTTATGTTGTATATAATGTCATGTAAGTCGCCGAAGATACCTTAACACCTTAATTCATAGTATCCTAAATATCGCTTTTATCAATTCTTTAAGAAGAGGTCCCTTGATATACTAGATGTTAACGTGTTATATTTTGA
>JAOCPS010000028.1:474284-509733 GCA_025505425.1 Graphium colonna | reverse complement strand
TCATGGTCACGGGTAGGACTGAGGTGTTTGATGTCATGGTGTCACTTGTTAATCCTGCATACCTTCGGCTTCAATATAAATTTTTGTTTCGATCTACGCAGAAACTGCTTATAGTGTCTTTAGGTCTTGCAGTGTTTTTGCTCACATAAGAGTTGAAAAGAAGCTATACCAACAATGCTTGTTAAAACAAAGTCAAAATAGCAAATATTCACGAAGTAGAAAAAGACAACGTATCACGCATCGGACTTATGAAGCAACTTGGAGCCACTGCTAGTACTGGAGACACGGAATCAGCGCATAACCATAAAAGTAAGCGGCACAGGCAATACCGTCGCATAGATTCCGATATCGCGAATAAAAAATCATTACGGCTCTCCCTTTATGCTTTATGCGCGTATAAACCGGCGCCGTTTTCGACTGGTGCGTGGTTGTAGTGCGAGCGAGTTTGGACATGAAAATAAGTAGGCTATGTTTTTATTGCTGTCATGGTCATGGTATGCCTAGGTTTTTTTCGATGGATATCTATCCCGAGCTATTTTTTTTGACACCCAAAGACTCTATAAATGTTTTGTTTACTTTAATATTATATATACCCGCTGCAGTCTGGCACAAAACATATCAAAGAACTTTTGAAAACACTTTGGTAATAATAAGTAGAGTTTAAAAAAGCAAAAGTCAGAGATTATAAATAGAGAAATAATGAGAAAAAGATATGATACTTTCATATGCGTTAAACTTCAGTTTAAGTTGGACTTCTTTGGATTACATTCCGCGGTTTCTTATATTGCCTAAATCTATAATAATGAAAAAACAATATCATATGATATCAATTACAAATAGGAGATATTAAAATATCAATTTTTTATATGTACAAATTACCTTTGAGTTCACTTTTGTGTATATATTTAGCAACTTTGTATATCAAGGCTTCCGCTTAAGCGTCCGCTGTCACTATAACCACACCTCAATGTTTATGTAGAAGGTCTACGAGTCAATCCCGCGAGTTATGCGTGCCTACGCCGACTTCATTTGGCGAAAGTCACGGAAAGAAACTATTCCCGGACCATCAACATAGACCCGAAAAACGACGTCGTATTGCATTTTAGGAATGGCTTGCTTATTTAAACATGAGGCGTTTTTTACTTTAGGGTTGTTATGAAAATATTTTTCAGTGATTCTTGTGTTGCGAATTTAAAAAAAAAATAAGCAAAATATGTTGCTATGACTTAATAATTAAATAAGAGGTTGGGAGAGAACGATTTCAGGGTATGTAATTTAAATGGGAGGAGTTCTTAATGAGTTGTCGTAAATTTTTAAATTTTTGCGAGACTTT
This sequence comes from Graphium colonna, assembly GCA_025505425.1. NCBI lineage: Eukaryota > Metazoa > Arthropoda > Insecta > Lepidoptera > Papilionidae > Graphium > Graphium colonna. Next base: position 508,400 of record JAOCPS010000028.1, on the reverse strand, counting down.
GTGGTATATAACTATATGACATCATAAAATTTTATAGTTAATGGCTTATTTCTTGTATATGACGTCTTTAAACTATCTTACTGCAAGAATTATAATATAATTAAATTTTTACTCAACCAAGGAAAAGTTGGTTAAATATTTTATGAAATTACTTTACTATGTCAAGATTATCATAGATAGTCCTTTTTATTTGTTATCACATTTTCGAATTTACAAGGACAAAACCGTGGGTAGAATCTAAATTCTAGTGATTAATATTATTATTAATCAAATCAAGCCAACGCTCCCATAAGCGTGTCCCAACCCATTGCACGTTTCTTTGTCATACCATAAATACAACTTAGAAATGACAGTCCTAAACGAAAAGATAGTGTAAGCTGTAATTCCGGCACATGTCGTGATGCATCCAATAAATACACCCCATCCGTCAAACTTCAAAGGTAGTGATTAACTCATAAAACTCGTTTGCGATATAGTCCGCCCCGCGGCCTCACTCCGAATTGGGTTTCGTTAGAGCGCGTAGACACGCTACGTCGTCCGCTACGTTTTATTCTTCTTTTTATCACCAAAATGCGTTTTTTTATGTCAATGACTGTACTATGGTAAATATGGAATATTATAACGTACTTTAATAATGGACCCTTTTAAATGTATGTAATGCAAAATTAAAAAAAAATATTTTGTTGCAAATTAACTTTATAGATTAATATTCAAAAGTATAAATTTTTATGCAACAATGTTATTTCGTAATTAATAATTTCTAGATTAAAATTATTAAACAAATCTTATGGAACAAAACGTGGGTCCTTCGTTATAAAGTCGTTCAGAAACGACACATTAAAATATGCAACATGGAGCCTTCATCAGCACTGTGAATTTGAGGATCAGCGTAAAGCCGACCTTGATGCGAAACACGATGAACTAATAGCCCGTTTTCCCATCACTATTAAGTATCATTGTGTGTAATCTACTATTCATTGCGAATATCGGCTAAATTAGCCATCTCCGGGCGCATGAGCGCCGAACCAACCAGGAGTGAAAATGATTATGATTTATCTTTTTAAGCTACAGAGCTTCTTGATAACAGTATCCGTACGAGCAGAAAATTCCAGCTACATTTTAAAAATAAGGGTTTAGCCGCATAGTAAAGTAAAGTAAAGTAACAGCCTATTTTTAAATGCTCCACTGCTGGGCAAAGGCCTCCTCTAGACAGAGGGCATAGTCTAAAACGCGGCCCAAGTGCGGATTAGCGGATTTCACATATCTCAGAAATATAATCTCTTAGATATGCAGGTTTCCTCACGATGTTTTCCTTCACCGTAGAGCACGTGGTAAATCAGCACTTAAAATTGCAATGAATATTTACAATTTCATTGGTGGAGGCACCGGGGATTGAACTCAGGATCACCTCGAGTAAACAGAATTGAAGGCGAGCGCCCGGATACTGAGCTACCACAACTGATTAACCGCATACATTATCCGAATTCGATAATACTAGTATGCGAACGCTACCCGCACAAAGTTTTTGTTGCATATTGTTTGAAATGAACAACATTAATATTAAATAGTTCTATACTTAGACTATATACAGATAAACTCTGTTCATATCGTATTATGTGTATAGGAGTCAAAAACAAACAATATTACGCAGTTTTATTACACGTTATTAAGTTATTAACTTTGACGTGTATCCTATTTCGTGCAGAAGCTTTATTACCCCTATGTTGCGTTTACAACATTATATTTGTAATAGCTTTAAAAGCCTATTAAGTTGGTAAAGTCATATACCCTAAATTCAACTAGTGAGAGGTGTAGACACTTTTATATTTTGTTTATTTTTCAACAAAAATAGCTAAAATATTCAATTAGCAAGGAGAAAATAGCTATGTTAATTACTAGTTTAATTTTTTGGTTTTATATTATATTTGTATCTTTCAGCCAGTAGTTATATAGTGATACTTCGGTTGTAATTCTCAACATAAGTCGCTGAGAAAACTGGAAAATCTTTTATAATAAATTTACAGGTCGATTGGTGGCTACGATATTAAAGGAGAGTACTCAGTACTCGATTGACATCATATTTATGTAAAAAAAATTAAGGGGCATAGATTTAAAAAAAATACAATAAATGAACGAAGTGTGGCTGTGATCAGCTGGTACGCGAAAGGTCATCGACCCCCCCTGTGCCTGACGTCTCATCTCGGCCACGCCGTGTCCGCTCAGATGAGCATGAATTACGTGATTTTTTTACTTTAATTTATTTTTCACTCAGTAGTAAATCAATATTATTTATTTTAATAATATTTTTATTCTTAAAATATGATCCCCATATATAACGTCTTAAAGTATTGAAGGCGAGTCACCAGTCAGCCTGGATAAGGGGATTTGATAGACATATTTCTCGAACTGTAGCAGCTGATGACAATACCATTCATCGCGCCTTAATGTTAATTTAAAAAATGCAAAGCCTCATCCGAATATACACAAAAAATCTATATTATGTATATATACTTATATGAAGTTCAATCGATAATACATTTTTTTTATTTGACCAAGTAACTAACCGATATTATATACCTGAGCGTCGTGTTTGATAAAATTTCGTAAAAAAATTAAAGCCTCGAAAAAGAAACTGAAACAATATTTTTCGAAGTCGTTTAAAATATTTTTAACTGCCATCGTCGCAAATAAGTTGCGACGGAGTTGTCTCGTTAGGGGGCGTTCAACTTCGGTAAGTCCGTCGCACTAAACTCATTTATGCGCTTAGTCAAGTTCCTTTTTATGTACTTAGTCTCTTGGCGAAGTCCCCTGTTATGTATTGGACTTAAGATTATTTGCTTAGGCCCGGCGAAAACGGTCCGTCGCTGAGGGAAATGTCGGCCTTGTAGGCTCTATATTTATTTTAGGCTAAATTATACCTTGTAGGCTAATAGTAATTTTATCAAAGAACTGTCTGGTTCGAATCGCGTGAAATATAACTTGACCAATGGCAATTTAATTTAAGTGATTTTCTACAGTACCTATAGTTGTATAATAATGCTTAGTTTACTAATACTTTAATTTTAATCTTTTAAGATCAATTTAAACTCATTTTTTTTTATTTATTTAAAAACGCAACTCTTATTAGAAGATCAAAGTCTAGTATTACAAGGGCGGCGTTTGAAAGCATAAATCGCACAAAGACAACACCTAGATCCGAAACAATAATTTGTAAGCCGTACAAATATTTGCTTCGTGTGAGAACACAATGTAGCCAATGTCTTAGCCAGTGTCTTAAATATATATAAAAACAATGGTAGAGCAACCACCGTCTTTTATAAATTATTATATGTAATGACGATAAAAAAAGATAATCTACTGATTCTAAAACTACTCGAATGTATGTTTTCGATTAAAATGTTAGTGTAATCATTAGTCGAGCAAACGTAACATACGATATTATTGGCCAATTCATTTTCATCAAAAGAATTCTCCTACACAAAGCTTAAAGCTTTCAGATATAAACGGAAAGAGGTGATATCCAATTAAACGCGTCCCGTTCGCAGCACGGACTCCTATGACGGATGCAATCGGATTAATCTCAAAAAATCGTATTAAAATCTTGCACATCTAATAACCGGGGAAACGGGCGCACCGTGGGCTGCTCCCACGTCGGATGAATTATTGGCGTCCCTTTGACTAACGACACGCTCTAATTATATGCTTTAGCGTTAAAAATGAGAGTAGTTAAAAGTTAGCTTGCAGTACTTTTAACTAAATTGCAAACAAAGGTAGGTTCGATAACTTAATCTATTAGTTATATTCAAACTGACATAAAATCTAAAAAGAATTGTAATGATAAACAGTCATTTATGTACATGCAATTCTAGTGAGAAAACCAAAGGTTTGGATAGGAGCTTAATGTAAGAGTAAAACCTTTTTTTAAATAAAAAAACATAAATAAATGAATAATTTTATTACATTAATAAATAAAACATAAATAAATATTTCTTTTATTTACGTATCGACTAGATATTCTTTCAATGACGCATATCTTTAATGACGCATAACTTTGTGAAATATTTTTCTACGACAAAATACAAACCGAAAAGATATACGAATACGCGTCTGCTTATAATTTGTACCACAAAAAAGGGTTGAGTACGCACTGACAGCCGCAGCGTTAGCTTCAGTAATTAAATATTTCAACTGATTAACTACATAAAGGACCCAAGGAAGTGCTTTAAGGTGCTCAAGGGTCGTATTATTTTTAATTTCGCTGTAGCAGGGTACCAAGATTTGGATGTGACGTCGTAAAGGGTTGAAAAAGATTTAATGGACTAGGCGAGGGTCGAAATGGATGTTCGGGGGTAGTTATTGCCTCTTAATATTAATCCGTTTATTTATTATGAGGAGGAATTGCAACGATTTATTTCTCCCAACGACTCGCCGTCGGAACACAAGTCAATTTATTTATTTTATTTCTTAAGCCAGATCTCGAATAAGCTGCGCACAAAGGAACGAGACGTCTTTGTACATAAAAGTTAGAAGTCGTGGAAACTTTAAAACTAATATAAGTGATATCTGCTTCACGAGATATCTTGTTGTTTGAGTTTTGCTCCCATAATAAAATTCATGAGATCTATGTATACTACATATACCTAAATTAGTCTTTTAAAATAAAGAACACACTGAAATTGTTTCTATAGATCAAGATTCCCAAATAAAATACAGGTTATACCTTAAAAACAGCGTCTGCACCACTTACAGCACTGGTCATATGAGGTCAACCAATCCCTGTGGTAAAAAATAGTAGCCTGTAAAGTTTATAGTAAGAGATTCAATGTTAAATAAAGTTTACACTTAATTTGTATAGTCTCCTGACGCTAATCCTAGCTACCTTACATTTTCCCACTTCAATCCCGTTCTAATCTTATATGTCCCAATTTACTCCACATTCACTTTACTGCTCTCTCCAAAATTGGCCATTGAACTTATAACTACATGGAGCTTGTTTTTATAAGTACAAAGAAAAACTTATTTATAAAAACAAGCTCGCTGCATACATGTGGCATGTAACTAAAGAGTTAAAGCGTCAACAAACTTAAACTGTAGCAAGAACACATTGAGCGTTAAAGAGACACTCAAAACAAAGCGTAGCCGCGTAGCTACGTAGCTACGAGTCCCCGTTAAGTATAATTAGTGATGTGCCGAACATTCAAATCCGTATCCGAATCCGCGGATTTTTCGTAGTAAGTTATCGTAAAAATAATACACAATACAAAGGTACTAAATCGTTAATACATTAAGATTAATTGAGTTTAAATTATTTAAATGAATAAATAAATTATCTTTATGTTATTAATTTGATATGAGAAAACTGTGTGGAATCGCTAAGATACCTGTGAAGTTTATAATAGAACTGTGTGCCAGAATTTAGGATCTTAAATCTTTGTGGTAAGTTCAATAAAGTAGGAAAGTTATGATCCATATTCGTATTCGTATCCACAGATCCATATATCTGTATTCCGATCCATTCAGCGGATATAAATTTTAACGATCCAGCACAACACTAATAATTATCCTACCAGCGGGCGAGCGCTGCGAGAGCTACGAGCGCTACGCAGGCTACGAGCGCTACAAAGTTGTATTCGCGTCGAAAGTGAGACATTGTTCACGTAGAGCTCCGCTCTACCGTTTTACTTCCGCCTGTTAGGTTATGGGACGCAATTTCGACTATGCCGAGAACTACTGTCGCACGTTTAACTGAATAAATTTCGCATCGTTGGAAAGTTTGCGCGAGTAAAAAGTGAGAGGGAAATTGGAATTTCCGCTCAGTTATGAGCGAGGAACCGACAATGTGAGCAATATTTATAGTCATGGGTACTTTTGTATACTAGTTACTGCGCCGATATATATGGAATTATAGTGATGATTAGAATGTCAGTATTACAGCGACGGCTTTAAATTCTTGTCGGCTAATACCAATCATGATATAGTCCGTGTATTATTTCGTTTGTACTTTTGTAAACATGTGTTTTTATAAGATGGCTTTTGCCATCTTGTATTTGTAGTGAGGCTTGGAAGATGCATCTATATAAGTCACATTCTTCTCTGATTAAGCGAGCTTAGTATAAATTCATTGCTCATTATAATTCTTGCATGTATTCTTTCTGTATCTTTTTACAACACAACGATATACTGATACATTTAATTAAACTTAAGTTACTAAGCAATACAAATACAATGCCATGACAATGCAAAATACTAAAATTATGTGGTAATTTTTTTAGAAAAATAGTGACTACAGAATAGACACATATGTATAAATAGCCCATTTTCAAATTGTCCCATTGCTGGGAAGAGGCCTGTAGGCAGAGGGTATAGGGCATATTCCAAACACGCAATCCAAGCGAGGATTGACGAACTTTACATATCTTAGAAATATTTCAATTACATCTCGGATATGCAGGTTTCCTCACGATGTTTCTCTCACTGTTGAGCACTTGGTTAATCGGCAATTAAAATTGCAAGTAGGGTATTAACTATTTCATTGATATCGGCACCGGGGATCGAACTCAAGTTCGCCTGGAGTAAACAGAATTAAAGGCGAGCGCCCGTACACTAAGTGTATATAATGTATAAGTGTTTATTTATGCAGCCTGTTTTGCTTAAATGTACAAAATATAAATTGCGTGCAGCCAAATGGAAGCCCGCAACAAATCTGCGGTAATCTGCAGTTTTCGTTGTACAGGCGTGCACTTGCCACGGTATCCAGCCGCCTGAAGTTTAATTACAACACTTCTACAGGCGTATAAGTACGGACGGAGATAATTTCTCAGGGCCTATTTCATGAGGGGTGGGCGGGGGAGGAGGATATTTAATCATGGCGTCCCGCTGTCCGATGAGCTCCTCTCGAAACGTCAAAGTGAATTGGGATATTAAAATATTTTATGCCGGTATAAACAGTGTTCCAGGGCCGGTGTCACCGCTCCGAGTAGTATGTTAATTAGATTCATTTAGTTCGTCAGATCTCATGATTAATGTAATGAAACCCGAGGTAACTTTGTCTGGTAGAGGCTGGATTTAATATTTCCAAGCGGTATTATGTTGATTGCTGTATTTTGTATTTCAATTATAAGATCAGGTTGTATGTGGTTTAGAAACTTTCACATGTACTGGATTGTCAGTGTACATGATAATAATAATATTATGGAGGCGGATGATCATAAAACATGTTGAATAATAAATATTATATGGCTTTTCTAAGTTTAATACTCCTTAAAATACAGTCAGGAGCGATAGCTTACTTTACACCGAAGAATATAGAGGAGACGTTTTCTTTCTTAACATTGCCTTTGAAGAGATCATACCTGAAACAAACATTTTTTTTTCTATTAATAACACGTTAAATATTTCATAGTTTATAATAGTTTTATGAAATAAAATTACAATTTTGTCATTTAATCAACAGCATAGAATTTTCGTTCTATTGAAAGCAAAGCTGGTACTTAGGATTTCATTTGAAAGTGTTTCCTTCAGGAGACGCAATCTACGTCCCTGCTGAAATATTTCTAATACGCCATAGTCGGAATTCATTTTGCTCTCAATAACCGGATTTGCCGTGGAGCGCGGGTATCCGGGAGTTTCCGATTAAGGAGTCGCTACGCTCTAATAGAAAATGTCAGGGCCGTCTCGCCTTTCGTCGGATTCCTTCAGGATTTATTAGCGAAAGTTCATCAAACTTTAAAGCAGATGGGGCGGCCAATCGTAATTTCAAACGTTCCAGGTGATTGGATATTTCCGGGATAGGATTTTGATTGGAAAATCGAAAATGATCGAGTGTTGAGACTGAATGCCGTAATTGTTGCAAAGTTACGACGAGCCAATTCAGTTAGAGTATCCAGTAATCCAATAAAATCATATATTTACAACTTTTCGCATGACAATCAGCCATTTTGTGCTATACGCAACACAATAAGTTTTTGTGTAAACAGTTTCCAATACGCAATTTTATGGTGTTTTGAAATAGTCAAAAACGTCTTTAAAGGCATCAGAGTCAATAAGGAAATTTATAATAAATATTATTTTAGTTTTTGATTTTTATGAATTATATTTTATGATAAAAAAAGGCTCATAACGAATTAAATATCCTCCTCTTATTCCGACTTCTACGAAAAAGTCCTCCTTCCCTTAAGAAAAAAAAAATATTAAAAAAAGACGAAAATTTTATTTACAATATAACTTTTCGACAACTTACCAGCGGTAAAGTAAAACGAACCGTTTCACCCACTTAAATTTAATAAAGCATTGGAAAGTATTCGTATTAAATTTCATAAAATCCGGAGTTTGAAGTCCGAAAAAAAATTAGGGACCCCCATAATACGGCCTCGTGGGGGTATAATTCGTTTTGGGCAATTTGTTTACGTTCAAAAATCGGTACATTTTATCCTGGGCGTCTTTAAATAGCTCTAAATATCCCTCTAATGCTGATATAACGACATTTGTCATTTTGTCCTTTTGTGAATAACTGAAAATGTAAACTCTTCAAATTTTGCCTCTCGTAAAATGTAAGACCGTTAAAAAAATTCATTTAAAAAGTGTTTTTAGTTAGAAAGAGTTTATGTGAAAGAAAGAGGAAAAGTTCTTGCAAAGATGAGTCTTTTAGGATTTTCATTTTCTTGTCAACTTAAAGTTATAGTAAGAAACCATATCGACGGTTAAAAGGCAAAGTGACTAACGAACTATTGGGCCGTTTTGCAGTAGAGCACTTTAAAGTTTAAAAAAAATATCGCAGGCGGTAATAATCAGTGAAACCTATAAAAACACCCTGATATATTTATTTTTAAGTTCTTTTTGGTATTTACCTAAAAGAACTTAAAATTACATTTTTTTCAAACATTATATTGCTCTACTGTAAAACAGCGAAATGCTTCGTTAGTCCCTTTGCCTTTTAACCGTCGTTATGTTTATAACAAGCATAATTACCGGTGTAAGGACCACTTTACTATCTATTTGAAGCTATTTTAAGCACAAGTTGGCCTTGTGGTTGATATACCTTGAGATAGTGGCTTTATTCTGATAGATATATGTTTATTCTAATAGATAAATATATATTACATCGGTTTAGCTATTACTTTATTTATTTAGGAAGTTTTACCTGAATTACATTTATTCCAACCTACGGCCTAACAAGCCGAGTCAATGCTTCAGCCACTGAGGCACACCTTAATTAAAATAGATCAATATTACATTTCCCGTTACAAAATTATTCCAGTTTGCAGACGACAGTTTAATACTTCGGTTGTTTCCCAACAAGGAGCTGAAAGAAGTTGCCTTATTGAATTACGCCAAAGCATTAGGGGTCTTAAATGCGAAACGGACTTAAGTGAATTATGTACTATTAGTATTCAAAAAGTTACCCTATAAGCTGCTTTGTAAAATGCTTAAAGTTTGCGAGAAATATATTTCGTGTATACTTTGCGACTTGTTAATAAAGAGGGAGACGCATTATAATATCGTATTAATACTAAATTTTCAGGATGAGAAAACTCTACAGTCTAGTGCTATCGGTAGTAAGTAAGTGAAGCCAATAAGCATAGTATCAAGTTAAATTTTGTTTATTATACTAGACGTATAGTTATGTCCCTAAAAATATTTTTTGGGTTATTTTAGATATCGGTAACATCATTCAATTATCGCAAATGGCCGAACGAGAAAGGTTTCGTTAGTTGACACATAGGTAATTTTGCATGACAGTTATTTAAACGAGTCCATGGTGGTCAATTGGAGAAGTCACTTGTTAAATTACTTGTAACCTTGTCTCCCATATCAATAGCCTTTCAAAGATTTTTTCAATTTATGATTAAGTTGGAACGACGATTAAATTTTTTTCGTTACCATTGTCATATTGAATAAAAATGTCATTAATGATTTCAGCGACTTGCTTTACTGAAAATATCCAAATAAACTCATTTAAAGTTCCGCTGCCGACTTCGATAATGGTAAAACACTAGTCAAAAGTTTGACTAATATTTTAGGTGATGATTTACCATTTCATATAGTATTTACCATAGCAGGAAGGACAATGCTCATTTTTATATGGCAAACCATACCAATTTGCATCAAGTTCAAACTTTTTTTTGGAGACAACCTAATATGTTAACTCATAAGTTATTTGATTGAATCGAGTAATCGATTCATAGAAAATAGTTACTATTGCATTCTAGATATCTATGACAGATTGCGTAAACGTCATGTAGATAAAGCAAAATTCATACTTTTATACTTTAAATTAAATTCCCTGTTCAAAACTCAAATCCATGTGTTCTTTAAACAACGTAGCTCCTATTTAAAGAAAAAATACTAAAGGGTAATGTCGTAAAAATCATAAAAATAATAATTATATACTTTAATCTTGATGCATGAGAGTTCTTGGTACCACTTTTGGGCATTGTCCTTTGCCAATAAAAAAATATTTTTTATTATTTGCTAAATCTTCTAAACTATACCCCAGTAAATGAACTTCCTTCAATCCACACTGGGTCATCAATTCAGTGACTTTCCTTTAAAACGATTTGATCGTTGTTATATTTTGGAAAATTTAACATATAGTTACTGAGAATTTCCAGACCAGTTACTGCACAGCTTATTAAATTAGCATCGGTTGGCGTTATTAATATGTACCCGTTTAATTAGCGAGCCCGTAAATGCATTGAGGTTATAATTAAGGCAACCCTTTCGTCTGTCTGTCTGTCACAATTACCGCGCCCTTGCTTATGTGGTTTGCCAATTACCGGTGACGTATATTTGACAGTAAAAATATTAGACGTTAGTATGCGAAGGTTGTACCAAAAACATGTTTGGCTTTGCTACTATTTTATCTCATAATATAGAAAAAATATCTGCTAAAGATTTTGATATATTGCAAGTTTTAGGTATAAGATTTGAGTAATGTGTTGAAATAACGGTACAGTGCTATTTTATTACAGTGCTAAGTAGCATCATATCATTAGGTGATTTATGTAACAGATAAGGCTTGTCTCCATTACTTACATAATGACTTATAAATCACACACAGATAAAATATGAATTTATTTTAATATATATTCAGGCTGACTGGTGAATCACCTTCAATATTCGAGGGCGTTATATCTGGGGATCATATATAAAGAATAAATGTATTATTAAAAGCAAATATTAACTGACCACAGAGTAAACTTCATCGAAAGTTGAGAGAGGACACGGCGCGCGCGGCCACATTTTCGGGTTAATGAACTGCGTCAGCCGGCCATTTCTTTACTGACTGCATCGTGTCCACGCTTCTTATATTTATTTAAAAATTTGGTCACACACTCCTAATTTTATAACATGATTATTATGACAAACGAGTAGCGAGTGCTCTCCTTTAATATCGAGGGTGATCCACTGATCACCCGTATAAGTGTGTAGTAAAATGCGTTTTTATTTTTAAAATAATTAAAATAAAATATTTGTATATATTTAATGATTTCGATAAATCGTCAGGCGAGTCTGATGATAGCTAAAGAATTGTTTAATACGACCGTGTGCTGTATAACATTTTTAGATGTAGTATTTCTTCCGCTTTATTTAAATGAGTTTCATTAACTCCCATAAAAGAATAATTTAAAACAAAACTCGAACTAAATGTATTGTATCCATGTTTATGCTACAGAATAAATTAACGTTATAGTCAAATATTAATACATTTCCTTTATTCAAATTACCTTGGCGTAACTTCCCTTTTTTGGACTTTGAATGGATTTATCACCTGGAATTAAATTTTAATATCAAAAGGGCGGAATCTACATTCATTACTGGATATTCAGTGAAATCATCTCACAAATGACCCTTATTTAAGGGCCGGGTCCCCTACGCACGGCTGAGATATCATATTAGGGTTTTAATTATTTGCATACTTGTGCGTCCACTGGGGATGTTTTAAAAGAAGCCTCTTGTTATGCCCCCTTTTATTTTCTTCCGTGTATACAAATAGAATACTATTTACTCAAAACTTCAATATTTGTTATTAATATTGTTAATGACCATGGTAAAACTTAACCAGTGGGACGTAAAACAACCTTACTTAAGTTATTTATTCGAGTTATGTAATTATGATGAGGATAAAGGACAATTTTTTAAAAAAAATATGTAATTATCTCTTTAATATTCAGTAAAGAAGAGCTAATGTGAAAATAAAAAACAATGTTGAAGCTGGCGTCCTGAAATTAAGTTACGAGTGCTTTTCTGCCTTAAATTTAGCCAATATAGATTGAAATAAAACAGATGTTTATTACATCTTTGCGTCGTGTTATTCTTCCATTTTTTTCTGACATAAATGTTACTAAATAACAAAAAACAAACATGTACACTCGCTGGTGTCGCTATTGTTTATATATTTTATGATAATTGTAACATTCCTTTACTTAGGCTGGTATGAATATTTATGGAGGTAAAAATTTGAAACATTTTCACGTTTCAATACATAATGCAATACAAACGTCGTATTTCAAAGGCAATTTCACAGCGTTTCAAAGGATTTCCAGCATGAAATTCAAAATCTCATCTGTCTCTGACCGCAGAGAAATATGGGGCATAAACATTGCCTGCCGCCAGCTTTTGGCATTTCTATATTCTTGAGAGCTGTCGAGATAGCCCCAGGCTCTGATCCCGCTCGCCTTGCCAACTTGGATCGACACTATCTATAGACGTCGGGGAAAATGCGCGATCGCCATAAAAATGCTAATACATTGGAACGAATTCAAGTGGTAGTAATTCTAGAGCAGTTGATGTTAGGCATATTGGATGGGCAAATATGTCATACCATCCAAGTATGTTTAATTAATATTTATGATGTTCATTTATCATGGTAAGCGAATTCTGCAACTAGAAACAACTTGCTGAAGCTATCTTAACTTTTAAGATGGTTCAGTTGTGTATACTTACGAGTAAATCTCAGCCAAGTATACGACTATAATTAAGCATATACAGTTCCTACTATGAATGGCTTCTCTTGTTTTTAACAGACTTTAAAAAAGGAGAAAGGAGTTCTCAATTCGAATGTTTATGTACGTTCACGCATGTCTCCGTCATTTATGAACCAATTTCAATTTTTTTTTATATGATAGAGTATTTATAGATAGTCTAATAATATTCAAAAAAATCGGTTCATTTGTGTGGAAACTACACTTTTGAGGTATTTGAAGTCGGTTTTCGTAATTATCTGTGAAAATAAAATTGTCTTGGATAAATTTTTAATCAGATTAAACTCGAGTGCGATATGATTTATTAATTATTCAACATAACATATTTATTAAGTTATTACAAGTTTTTTTAATGTAGTTCCATTTAGTTTCACCACTTCCGTTGTTTGTGTGTAAAATCAAATCTTGCTACATCTGACCTGCTTCTCGGATTCCGATTTAGCTGAAATTTTGTAGGCATCTGTATATTGCGTGAAAATGCAATATTACGATAACTTGGAGCTGATCTGATGATGGAATTAAAAGGTGGCCATAGAAACACTCTAAAGAAACGACACAAACTCATCGAGTTTGAGCTCGTTTGATTCTTCATGACAAGCAATATATACTTATAAAGCTTGTTTACAAATATTTTTCTATTTAAGTAAATTTTTTAATTCATAATTTTTTTTCTGTATTTGATCTTTCCTTTTTTCTTGTTTAAACACAATTCAATTAAAATTACTTAGTGTTGAATGTTTTTTCTGCTAAGGGTTACTGTACCGATCCACTCACAGTAAAATGTTATTCAGTGGGAGCCAAATCCGTTTCCGTCTTACTCTCCTGAATAAATATCGTAAATACGCTTACAGCGGGGACTAATGTTTGGCAGATACACAGACCCCCATACGAATCTGGGACGTTCAATTCAAATAGACATTTCTGAACTTTAAATATATTAAAATTTCAAATGCTTACGTCCAACCAAGTTCAACTTAAAGCATAATATCTGAATTATTTTTATGATACGAAAAATAATGAATAGAGTAAAAGAAAACGGAGGCAATTTAAGATCAAACAAAATATAAAAAGACGTTTCTTTTTCTTTGCGACACTAGATGAGATCTGATAATTTTGTTAAGATTTCTTTAAGAAGAGAAAAAGAGGCTGAGCTCAAAATAATCGGATCAAGTATACCGAAAAGAAGAACATCTTGTCGTTCTTTTTCAAAAGCTGATAGAAGCTTAAGCTCACGGAATATAGAGGGAAATGGAAATTACCAATAAGAGTAATACTCCAATAAACAAAATTGATTCATGAATAATAGTTATTTACAGTATTTTTCATACTTTATTCTCTCAACTTTTTAATTATGTTATATAATAAATAAAAAATTAAAATATTAATTTTTATTTAATGTTAAAACTAAACAACGTCGGACTACGTCATTTTTCAAATTATTCCCCCATATTAATTACTTATCAGGCAAATTGTCCTATATAGCTTTAGTTAAGAAACTGTTATGATCATTTGGAAGTTTACCAGCTCTGTATACGCAGCATTTCTTTTATTTTTGGCAGTGATCCATTAAATAGCCGGAACAAATGAATGTGGATAGCGTACTATGTGACCTCATAAAGTTCATTCAACCTAGAAGTCTTGTTGATGCGCGATGAAAAGGATTAAGTGGCTTGTTTATTGGCACATGTGGCCAGTTGCCAGCTGAGTGGATAGTTCCAAAACGCCAAATAGCTTTATTGGCGGAACCTAATTCGAAAAATGGCAACACCAATTATGTAACTGAGATATATAACGACTCCTAACATCATATAATAGATTTGAAACCAAAGTAATGTCATATTGATTGCTTATTTTAATCTGATATTAATTGACTTATACGCATTATAAATACTTTTACCTTACGTAGATTAGATACGTAACAAGTCCAAAATAGATTTTTAAAGGTTGTTTATTAGATAGAAAACTTGAATGGATTATCCTAAAGTCCAAAATTGTAAGTGTTTAACATTTCCTTGTACAGTAGGAAAACGCAAAAGTGTTAAATATGCATATCGATGTCCTTAACTCGCAAACCAGCTAACACCACTTTTATCAAAAACGTGGAGTTCGCAAACAACATGATTTACAACAATTTAAAGTCTAATGTTATCGCAATTCGTTGAATTAATTATTCGAAAACCTGTATGGTTTCTCTAAGCGATAAATTAGGTTTTTTTTGTATTCAGTTTGAAATATTATTTTATTTTATGGTTGGCCTGACAAAAATACTCAAATGCAGCTAGCTGATTTGCAAATTAAGGTATCGATATGTAGTAGTTTTCATTTGAAACAATTATATACGTAATTGCGTAGTACAGATGAAGATATTTCTTTCAGTATAAAGAGTTTGCCACACAACACGTTATATGAAAGTGGACGGAATCTCATGCATAAGATAGTGCAGAAATAACAGAGTGCTTACAGGCGTGAGTAAATACAATCTATCGGTGGACCTTCTTCCTGGACCCGAGACCCGGGCAAAGCCGGGTAAACAGGCTAAACGACAATAACGCGACCCGTTACGAGTTAGGGTCGGAGCAAACATACCAGCCAATTAAATGGTACGATGAGGATGTGTGCATAGGACGGAGGGCAGACGGATGCCGTCTATTTGGATGATGTAAGATCTGATTTAACGCTACGTCAGACATATTGATGTATGCTACGATATGACGTAGTGTACATAAACCTTTGTAGTACCTAATGTCCACGGCCCACTTCGGAAAAGGTCCAATGTGAATCAATACTGAGATGATGTTTGGAAACAAGTACCGTGATTTTCGAAGTAAACTTTTTAATCGATTTTCTTGTTTTAGAGTTGTGCTATGCTTGATGAAATTTGGTTATAAAAGAACAAAATAAATGTATGTTTAACGTTCAAATATGTACGTAATGTATGTAATGAATTATTATGTAATACAAGTCAAAACAGTTAGTTTACAACCGACTTCCAAAATGGGAGGTGGTTCTCAATTTGATTGTTTTTTTTGTAATAATGGACCTGGTTTTCTTAGATGAACATATTCTTCTTACTAGCCGTATGCCCAAGTTTTTGGGGTCCGTTTCTAATCCAATCGAATATTAACTGAATATCAAATTTCACACAGAGAGACTCGTATCTGACTTTCGCAATACAGAAGGATTCACTGAATTCAAAAGATGGGTTAATTGTCAAGATACTTGAAAGCAATGTCACCCAATGACGACTGTCAAAGTAGTTCTTGACAACCAGTCTTACTTTTCAGCTGACTTCAAAAAGGAGGGAGTTTTCCTTAAAGAATCCTTTTCGACAGTATATTTGAGAAAATAAATTTGCCCAATAATTACTCAATAGATTAAAAAAAAACTGAATTTCTTAGTCCTATTCCGTTTGGAGACTTAAAACTTTGTACGCTAATATCAACTTCCACTAAGTTATTTCAATTTAGCCGTCGTTGACGTTTAGTTAACGATTAGGGTTCACGAGGTCCGAAACGGCGTAGCGATAAATTCCGTAGAGCGTCTACGAACATGTTTATGGCGGCAAAAATCGTCTATTACGGAACACGGAGGACCGCAAGTGCGGGCGGGCACGGAATTTATGGGCCTCCGTGTATAAAATAAATATTATACAGTCCGCCCAAAGTGTTGGAGGTTCGACGAGTGGCGGGAATCACTTCCGGCGGTCCGGGCCCGGTTTTTTTGAGGTTGCACGATACGACACTTGTGAGGGGAGCGTAGGCCCATAAACTACAGTGACACGGACACCATTCTATGGAATTTTATATAATTTGTGCGTACTAAATAGAAAAAAATTAGAAAGAAGATTTATTGGACTTTCAAATAATTATATAATCGTCATTTTTTAATTGTGAGGGCGACTTAAATTTTAATATGCAAATAAGTATTTAGAATTTATTAACCAAGGCGGTTGACTCACTGTTCATAATCTTTTATGACTTGTATATTTTACCATATTTTAAATGTATATCTTACAAAAGATCGAGGAAGAAACTTCAAAAGCATATGTGATGATTATATATTTTATTTTTGCCGTATAAAACTTAAAAAAATACCCAGTTACGAAAAGAAAAGTCGTCAAACAACCGTACGCTGTTAACACGCCGTTTTAAATACAGTAGCTAAAGGACGTAAACGATGAAGTTTGCGGCTGCAGTGGAATAGTTACAAAAAGCCCACTTTCCGTGTTATGTCGTGTGAGGGCGCCGTCGCCGGGGGCGGGCAATATCCTGCACGGGTCAGCGCTGGGCGGGCGGGCTTGCAAAAATATCCCTGGGCATGTGTGCCTCTTGTTAATGACGATGCATTCGTACCCCACTGGATACTAACGTATGTGAAACTAGGTTTCTTTTTGCATATTATATAACTGTCTCCATGGTCATATCAAACTGTGATAGAAAAATAGACCACGTTAGGCGGGCGGGTTTGCAGAAATATCCCGGAGCTGTGTTTCTCTTGTTAATGAACATGCATTCGTATACCACTGGGTTTAGAAACGTATGTTAAACGAGATTCCTTTCTGCATATTATATAACTTCCTCCATGGTCTTATCAGACTGTGATAAAGAAATAGACAACGCTAGGCGGGTGGGCTTGCAAAAATATCTTGGAGCAGTATTTTTTTTGTTAATGACTGCATTCGTACAAATTCGAGTTTAAAAACGCATCAGAAACGATATTTCTTTTTGCACATTATAAAGCTGCCTTCCTGGCCTAGCCATATCGGACTATGATAGAGAAATAGACAACGTTGGGCGAGCTTGCAAAAATATCCCTGGGCCTGTGTGACTCTTATTAATGACGAAGCATTCGTATTCCACTAAGTACTTACGTATGTGAAACGAGGTTTCTTTTGCATATTATATACCTGCATCCCTGGTCTAAGAGTAGCGGGCTTGCAAAAATATCCTGCAGCTGTGTTTCTCTTGTTAATGACCATGCATTCGTGCCACACTGTTTGAACTAGCGTATGTATGCGAATAGAGATTTCTTTTTGCATATTATATAACTGCCTCCCTGGCCTAGGCGTATCGGACTATGATAGAGAAATAGACATCGCTAGGCGGGCGGGCTTGTAAAAATATCCCGGAGCTGTGTTTTTCTTGTTAATGCCGACGCATTTGAACCTTACTGGGTTTTAAAAAGTATGTAAAACGAGATTTCTTTTTGCATATTATATAACTATGTCCCTGGTCTATACGCATGGTCTATGATAGAGAAATGGACAACGCTAGGCGATTATAGTTGAATGTCTTATATGTCGTTCATCAAAACATGTGTATTTGATATAAAGTGTCATATCAGTGTATTAAAATTGCGTAAATTAAATGTGCGTTAAAAAAAAGATTTATTATGCATCTAGTTACACTATTCGTTACTAAGTTTTTGGTCACAATTCATATATTTTATTTCTACGCATATTAAATGATATTATCGCTACTATCATTCGGCTGATAAAATGTTTTTTTCATTCATAGGAATTTAAATAAACCCAGATACGGTAAGCAAAAATTACCTACCACGTCAACTGATGTACAAAATACTTAGGATTGAAGTCGACGAAATAATATTCAATGGAAATTGACTATCTCACGTCCTACAGCAGTCTCTTTATGGTAATATCAAATGACAATTTTAAAATTGTCTGCAAGACGTCCGCCTTTGTGTCTGGTAGTGAAATAGAAGTCGTTAACAAGACTCGAGCGTTTGAGCTAACAGCTCGGGATAATTGCAGACGGCCCTTTCAGATGGAAACCCTTTGCATTTTACAAGCATAATATTTGTCCAATTGATACAAAATGTACGAAATCTATGAACAAATGGCCCCTTTAATAATCTATGTGTGTAAGTAAATATATTTTGAATATATATGAGTGGATTTTAGACTCAATGTAAGTGAAGTTATTTTTACGATAATATATAAGTCGTATTCATTTATGTTTCATATTTGCTTAGTTCTGACATTATAATGTCAGAACTAAGCAAATTAAAAAAAGCTCTGTTTAACGATGTTAAATAAAACCGAAGATTATATTGTCAATATGAATCGTAAACATAAAAACTACACTAGGCGAAAATTTGTTCATAGTGATCGTCTAATTTTTATTATAATAGATGTAAATGAAAATATTCTTGTAAAGATCGATTAATTGAAAAAAGACGACAATTATTAAATCTTCGAGCTGGCTATTGCTCTATGTACTAAGAAAAATGATATGATACTAGTGGTAGAGCATACAATTGGAAACAGCTTTTACTGCACTTCCACGGCCACGGTCGTCCGGGGAAGTATCGCCCTTTATGAAGTCGCCATAAAATAAAATATGCATGACATTTGGGGATGCCGGCTTGTCTACCCTTTTCTTTTTCCACCTCTTTCTCCTCTAATAAACATATTCTATCCAATTTAACAGATTGACAACGCGCTGTGCGAAAGTGGCCTGTGTATATGGGTGACGGGATCGCTTACCATCAGGTGATCCGTGTCCTCGTTAGTCTTCCTTTCTATAAAAAATACAAATAAAACGTTGTTTTGGAAAATTTGTATTACTTAAAAGCCGCCTCGAACTTATATTTTTATCCTTAGGAAAAGAAATCTTTCTTTTGATAGTATTCTTTCTATTTTAATTTTAACGTCCATATATGCAAAATTTCGTGCTAACTTAACAGAAGAGTTCCTAAAACGTAACAAATACACAAACAAACTCCCTTTTTTACATTAGTAAGTATATGCAAAAGTAATGTAGTTATTATTTGATTTTATCGAGTACGAGCAGAGAATTTAAAAGATCTCTTTTATTCTATCGTTATTATATCAAAGAGATTCAAAAGAACTCCGAGGATGGAGGGAAACATGTCGAAAATTAATTTCGGCCTTCCATCCCCAACTTCGGAGGATGCAGGCGAAAATTTTATTACGCCGAAGCCGACTTGGTTTCTTCATAAAACAGATTAAGACAAAAATTGCGTTGACGTCCACCGCCTTTCGTTGGGGGTCGTATTTTTTTAATTTTCTCAAACAAGATCGCTAGTAACTGTATTTGATTATGCGACCGGCGCTTTTTTTAAATTTGCTTCGAGAGCGCCGCGGGGCTGAAATATGCATTTTTCAATGCCCGATTAGATTTGCTGATTCCCTTGATTGGAATGATGATTAATTTTGCTCTAATCTAATATTAATACTGCGAACCAATTGAATAACTTGTGCAGTTATATTTAAGTCTACTCTTTATATTGTGTATAAATATTTAAATTAACTCTGAAGATGTTTCCTATAGATAATTTTTAATTGTGATAAAAATATTAACTTAAGGAGACGAGAGAGAAGAGAGAGAGTTTTTTTTTTCATTTAACATTTATTTATTTGTTCATTTATATTATTTGGGTTCAACAACATTGGATACATTGAGCAAGCAAAGTTAAGTAAATAAAGTATAAT
Source organism: Graphium colonna (assembly GCA_025505425.1). Classification (NCBI taxonomy): domain Eukaryota; kingdom Metazoa; phylum Arthropoda; class Insecta; order Lepidoptera; family Papilionidae; genus Graphium; species Graphium colonna. Next base: position 487,940 of record JAOCPS010000028.1, on the reverse strand, counting down.
GAAAAAAGCAGTAAATAATATGAAAACAACAACAACATAGAGATACAACTCTAAATATGTTTTTTTAAGTAACAATTGCAAATAATTTAAAGTAAATAAATTATAGGAAAATAAAATAGTAAAATTATTATTATAAAAAAAATAATTATGAAATAAATTTGACCAAAAGTTTCGAGTTTTCTTTTCCATAGTACCGAAAGAAAAACAAATTGTTGAGACTAAACTTCTCTACTTTAAATTATTAAACAGAGCTTTATGTCATAAGAGGCAATTAAAAATTTAAGGTGGACAAAACAAAGAAAAGATATTGATAAAGTTTTTATTTGACTTTAAATAAAACTTCCGCATTGTCATATTATAAACAATGCAGTTATCTCTAGGATGGGACATTAGAAACTTTTTTTCAAAAGAAAAAAAAAACTCAAAAGGGGGACTGAAAAAGTTGGATCTGCCACTAATTGTTAGAATGTACAGCGGCAACAATCGCGAGCGGTCTTTTACAACAAAGGGAGCTTGTAAATACCATCTTCTCTTCTCCCGTCGAAGTTTCCATTCTCTTAATTCCTGTACCACTTTTGATCTGCTCCGCTTTTATGAAATAACTTATTCGCGTAACAAGATCGCTTTTTACGTGCAAGGAATAGGAGGATAACGAATTCGTAGTCAAGTGTTGTTTATTTCAGCGGTTTTTTTGCTTGGGTTTCGTATTTAATTTAAATAAGTAACCAGCAAGTGGCCTATATGGAGGAATTCATCAGGTGGTAGAGCATAACATCTTTTCACAGATTTTGCTGCACTTCTACAGCCGCGCTCGCTCAGGGAAGTGCCGCCGCTCTTTATAAAGTCGGCATAAAATAAAGTATGCATGAGTTTTGGGGATACAAGATGGCAATGTCTACCCTTTTCTTTTCACACTCCTTTCTCGTCCAAATCCTTCCTATCTATCCAATTTCCCCGGTTAAAAAAGCATTCGCGACTCTAAATGTTGCGTGTGTCTATGGGCGACGAGATTGCTTACCATCAGGTAAACCATTTGTTCTCTTTTTTTCCATAAAAGAAAAAAATTAATGACGAGAATTCTTTTGCCATCTGCAAAATAGGTTGTTGGCTCGTTTAAAAGGTTCACATACGACTAGTAGTTCGCCGCAAACTTAGAAATTTAAATAATTCAGGAATTACAAAACCAATTTTGATGGCCAACTAACTTGAGAACTCTACTAGTACTACCAAAATATACCTGAAATTTTAGTATGATTACAGTAGTGATTCGAGGGTTATCGCGGAACAAGCATATATAAATTGTTTTCGCCCAAACTGTTATTGTAGCTCTCTTCGCTTTTTGAGTGTTGGGAACTTGAAAAACCGTTCAAAAATTTATTTAACGTTAATTTAATACTTAAAAACACTAAATATCAAATATTTTTGTGACCTAGACCCCGAGTTAAGTCTTACAAAGCTGTTTATGCCTTACATTCATGGCATCAGGCCGTTAAAGGTAATTAGAGGTCGTTATTCTTTTTAATATCCCCCAAAGTTTTCATGCTCATGATTGTTTCGAGGAGTTTTCCTTTTGTAATTGTTATTTATGATTTTGTGTATCAGAGAACTTTCAGCCGGTGATAAAATGTTTAAAGTTTTTGTTTACGGCACAATGTACTTGTGGAATATTAATTTTTAGGTTTTGATTTTATAAAAATTATATTAAGATACATTTTAAATTAAACAACTTTACAGATTTTCTTCCGGTTAAATATTAAATTATATCACCTGACATTTCGAATCATTTACTAGTGTAGAACGGGTAGGACTGAGGTGTTTGATGTCCTGGTGTCATGTGTTAATCCTGCATATTGTCGATTTGAATGTCAGTTTTAGTCCAAACTACGCAGTAACTAAGTTAAACTAAACTCAAAGTTAAGTGTTACACTATTGTATTTATTCTCTTTATTAGATCGGTGTTAACAGTTTTTTTCACAATTTCAAATTTCTTCCGAGATTTTTCTTCTTTAGACAGTCTCTTTTTGTTTTGTTTAAATAAACGAATTCCTTCGGCCATGACTTTGATCTTTTTGTACCCCTGACACTGTGCATGCAAAGTTTACGATAGCCGATTAAGTAAGTCAAGACGAAAGTTTTGCCAGTAAGCAAATTTATTTCCTAATTTTTATTATTATTCAAAATTTTAGGCATATTTGGAGTTATCAAATTCACCTCGAAAACACGCGATACACTTTCCGATATTTGACCAAACGTTCAGACGAACATTTAACTCACAGCCGCATGCAAATATAATTCGGGGACCCCTCCCCTAACTGTTCTATTATAGCTCATATTCACTAAACTTCACAATTTGCCTAAACTATGAATCTGTCAGCCATAATCGGACCGGCACCATGGAGGCATCAGGGGTGTATCGTGTGATATGAATATTTTATAAGACGCCATGATTCAATTAGATGGACTGCATCAGGCGAATTGTGGATCTTCTCGTTTCAAATTGAATTAGATCAAATACAAGTATTCGGAATTATTGAAAGACAGTCTGCCCCTCGTAATGTAGACTTGAGAAATTTATCTTACGATATGTAACATTTATACGTTAATAGAAACTTAATTTGGGGCTTAATACTTAAATAGTTTTTCGTATTATTTATACTAATTTAACAAAGCTGAAGAGTTTGGTTAGTCGTGATAATTACAGAAACTACTAGTCCGAATTGAAAATTCAATTATGTCAGATAGCCCATTTCTTAAAGAAAGCTTTAGGCTATAAAACATTAAGCTACGATCAATAAGAGAATCAATGAAAAATGTTGCAAAAACGGTCAATGTTAACGCAGATGAAATCGCGTTTAGTATTTAATAAGAGGTTTTTGTTTTAAAGTCAAAGTTGGAAATTGCTATACTTTTGGAAGTAATAAATTCGCTCCTCTATTAGTCCTCAAGTCGTTGAAAACAAATTTATAATAAAACAAAATACAGGCTAAAATATGCTTTGGAAAAACTTATTAATATTCAAATGAACTGTAAAATTAAAACCGATTGGAAAGATGATTTCACTACCTCTGACACTGCCTAAGTTTTTAGAGTATAAAAATTGAAACCGTGAAAATTATATCAAGAGCAGTTTAAACAATTTTAATTAAACATAACTATAATGGAAATTTAATAAATTTTCTTATATATTGTACGGAATTTAGTAGATCGAAACATATACAGAAACGAATTAGTAACAAGACAGAAAGGTAATAATAAAGTTAAAGTAAATAGTGATAAATTTAAAAATACCTAAATGGTGCAGTACTTCAAAACATTTTTTGTAATTTTTTAACATATTATGACGTTGCAAATATTAACATGTCTAATAGTAATCTATTTATACGTGAAATACTGACGTAGTCATTCAAGGTCTACGCCGGTTCTACGTGGAGTGATAAATCAGCGCGCGTAGCCATCCGCTACGATTTCGTAGCGCTATGTTTATTCATGAAGCCGCCCGCCGAGCGAAAGTGAACGCCCGCCCGCAGATTTTCGCCGTTGGACTAATGCGGTTTTTCATCTTCCCCGTTTTTCAGTGTTTGCGTTTTAATTAAATTGAACATTACGTTTGTTTGTTCGCTATTAGCTGGCGAGTTGATTCGAGTGTCTAATATTTAGTAATGAAGGGAGTTGACTATTTTTTTTATAGCTATAGAGACTATTTAAAACTTTTAAAATTTTATAAACATAAATGCAGATTGCGGAATGTTAATTTCGTTAATAACCAATTTCCTAAGTTTATGCAACCGGTATTGTAAGTAAACTGAATTTACGGTTTTTGTAGCATAATAAAACTTTTTGAATCTCAGCGTTTCGAATATTTTTATGGCTAGGAGATATCTTTCTATCATTATTAACTCGAGCTACTGCCAACATCTCAGTTACTTAATTTAGTTCATTCAATATTAGAATATGAATGTTCTTTTATGTAGATGTTTTTGGAATGCATTTGTAATGTGATGATCAATTTGATATAAAGTTCGGGGCGGCCGTAAATTTAGTCATAAATACCTATTTGACCTCTAATGCTGCACTCAGGAATGATTTTCTGAATGACAACCTGAGCGAAATTGCTTAGCGCAAGTTAAGTCACGTCCTACCGTTTCTAACCGGTCCTACGAATTCTTCTACAGCCTTCTACTTCACAATCAGTGAAATTAATAACGAACGCGCCATAGCGAAATAATAAATAAACCAGCCCAACGGATGAATATTCATTAAGATGAGAACCGTTGCATCTCGTTGCGCGAAAACAAACGGACGGACATCGTTTGGAATCATAATGGTGTCGGCGTGAGATGTCTATTTTTGTAAAGGAAGAGCTGTGATTTCTGGTGACGACTTAGGAATTTAATCTGAGGAATTAAGATTTTTACCTAAATGTCCTTTATCTTATTTTCATTCGTAGATGTGTTTCGACAGATCGTATGATACAGGAAGTGAAAAAAATTCGGATCATCATTAGCAAGTACCATGTATCTAATGTTATGGTTTTTGATCTTTAACTATTAAACTGTACAACTTCCTTACGCGCCAGATCCAGCATCCGGAATTATAACTTTTTAATCAATACTTACGTTATTAGTATAAATATATAACTTTATATTTTGACGCTCACATTAAAGGTTCCACTTAATATTATTTTTCAATCCAATCAATCACAAAACTCGTTCATGCGAACTCACAGGCATTTGAGAGTTCGCGCAAATAAATAGATTCGCTTATTAAATCCCTTCATTCCGTCGCGTTATATTTAAATCAGTAGGCAATAGCGCCGCGACCAAATCCCGCCCTGACCCATTTCCTCTCAATCCGCCTAATGCTCTACGCACTCCCAAGTTGTGCGGCCACAGATTCAGCGAGCACTTTAATACTTTTTATTCATCTTTTACAAACTGCTGTCTACAATTTCAGGCGTATAATAACGCTTTCATGTTTTATTTTTTTTTACACGAAACCATAAACCTTTTCAAAAACAAAAGTAGCTTCAGAAACTCCTTACATTATAAGTTATTTTCAAATCAAAGTCCCGTCAATATAGGTAAAGCCGTTTCGGAGATAAGCCAAACCTAACCGACAAATGACTATTTCAAAAATGAGTTCTTTGTTAAGGTTTATCGTATTATTTTCATATGCATTTAACGGAAAGTTTTAATTTTGACATTGAATGACACTTCAATTCTCTCCCATTTCTGGGATTAAAAATTATGTGAGATTCCATCTTGCTGATTCTAAATTTAATTTACTTTTAATCTAATGCACTTCAAAGGATTACAGAGTTTATTTCAAATAATTAATTTTAGCAGCTAAACTGATTTTTTTGCAAACTCCTCCGTTCATCGTTGCCCCCGTCCCTCTCGCACCTCTTGTCATCCTTGTCACACACACTTACGTTTCGCTACTCTTAGTCGCCTTACATTCTATCCTATTTAATTATTTTAAAAAAAATATGTGATTGTTGCCTGTTATTGGGCATTTTTATTAAATCAAGTGAACTACTGATATTAAATAAAATATTTTATTTAATTTCCATTGTAAAATCAATTATTACCATACAAGTGTAAAAAGAAAAATTATTTAAATTCGGAGTAGCGTGGAAAGAAATACATAAACGCAAAATAGCGTCTGAGATGACCACAGCGCTCTAAATTTTCTACCACATTTAACTGAGGATGATGATGACAGATGAGATTTTGCACAAATATAATTCCTAAAACACTTGGCGACATACGTATCTTTCATACAGTAAATATACAATTGCGTGTCCAAAATAATATTTTTCGCAAATACGTTAATCCGCTATTACTATGGCCATACACGATTTCCGGCTCGCTCCAGTGACGCGCAGCTTTCGTTTGTGTACCTCGAGAAATAATAACACTTTGCATAAGCATTTTTTTTCTTTTATCGCGCTCCGGGCGACCATTTCTTAGGTTGCGATGTTGGAAAGTAGCTGACGATTTTATTCATAAATACTTTTCTGTAAAACTTTTAATAGGGCGCAAGTAAAAATATTAATTAATTATGAATAAAACATTTATTTACGTACGTGTTCAATAATGTTTTTAATACTAATTCGTCACGGCGGAATTGTCGGCTTTATTTAATATTTTTATGAAAAATCTAAAGAAGTTTTAGTCTATTGTATATCTGAAGTCAAAAGTAATCAGTAAGGTTTTTTGGTAACAAATCTTCATAAAATATTTTATTAAAACCTTTGACACCAAGTGGAAAACACTTAACCACCATAAATTCTCATAACGAATTTTCAATTATTGCATAACCAAATGTTTTCGTTACTAACATTAATGTTATGACATAGTTGACACAAATTAAAGATAAAAAGATAATATATTTTATATCCTGAATTTATATCTGATTTCATAAAATTTGTTTCTATAACGAACCAACTATTGCAGGTCGACTATCAAGCTTTCCGAAGACGATGTCTACGACAGGGTAAAATAGCGAAGGAAAATAAGGAAGGCTGACCCCACCACCATGTGGGACTTATAGCCAACAAAAGAGCGTGAGAGTTTCTTTAAAAAACCAAACATATCAATATCAATACAAACAAAACGTTTTTGTAACTGATTGCAGTAATGAGTACGCAGTTGGAACCAGCCTCCTTGCTTTTGCGATCGAAGTGAGCGACCGTTTGACTTACAGACGACTTTCCATCGGAATTGTGAATTTCAAAAATTCACAAGAAATTAGCATCGGCTTATTTTTTAAAGGTGCGAGTACGCTTTCATTTTTGAATGTAAAATTTAGTATTCTGTTACTTTTACCGATTTCTCGGCATATTATGAACTAACATTTTTATTATAAAGTTTCTTCGTTGATAAAATTTTCCTTAAAATGGTTCCAATTTAAATTAATATAAGTGTTAAAATATGCCATGAAAGCGCACTTTCAAAGTTTTTGAGTCGGTTTTGCAATTTTTCTGTAAAATAACATTAAAATATATTTTAATTATATATTAATATAAAAAATATTATATATTAAAAAATATAGTTTAAGTTTTATTGAATTATGAATATCATTATATCAAACAGTTGAAAATGCGATATTATGTATCCTAAAACAGGTGATTTAAAAACGAATATACAAACGAATGACAATAAGATTTTTATTATTGTTTTATCTAGAAAAATAAGCTACAATATCTGCATTGTTACTTCTTACATTACTGAACACATTTTCTTCAATTTAGTTTTTATATAGCATACTATCGCATCTTTGTCGTTTGGGAAGCTTTGAATACCATCGTGGCATTCCCTTTGCGAATTTCTCTGCAGTTGGACATGAAAATTCCTGACTCTCAGCACAGACGTCGGAAAGAATGATTTGCAATAAAACTGGTAGGGTAAATTTCAACACAGAGCTTTCTTTGCTTGTTTGTATTTTTTATTTTATTTCTATTGAGCGAATTTTATCTTCAGGTTTTAAGAGCGATGGAGTAAAGGTCCCGTACGGAAATATAAGCTTAGTAAATTATTTTTATCGATTGACAGTTAAAATTTTCACTTTACTACCAATGGCATTATATACAGCAAGCAACAATGTACAAGGCGATTGGTGGAGAGCATATTTATGTAATAAAATAAGGGGCTTTATTCTAGCCAAAAATTTTCAATAAATTTATGAAGCTGGTGCGCGAGACCGTCGACTCACTCTCCGCCTTCCGTCTCACTCTGGCCACGCCGTGTTCGCACGGATGAATTACGTAATTATTTTAACGTTATTTAGTATATAGTTACTCAGTTATAAATCAACATTTATTTTTATTAATATATTTATTCTTCATATATGATCCCCACATCAAAGATGTTCCTAACATTTGTATTTTACAAGAGCATTTTTAAACTGTATTTATACTATTGAATATATGATATTGCAAAACCTTTCTTCGATACCTAGGGGATTATTTTAAATTAAAGTAATATCCCCATTTTATTAACATTATTCAACAAGTGTAAGTCTTTAGCATATGCAAAGTTAGTTTTTTTTACGAGTTAGGGTTGTCAACCTCCTAAACATTTTAGATACAAGAATAATAATGTACTTAATATATGTTAAACTTTTTAAGCTTCTTCGTTAACCACATTGGTTTACTAATAGAAATAACGATACATAAAATGGAACCGAATGTACAATAAAACACACATTCTACGACCATTCGGTATAATTGAAAAAAGAAAACACATAGAATAGTTTTAATTTGCTGTTTATAGTCCGGGAGACGCTGTAAAAACGCGTGTCATTAAGGAGCACGCATCGACGCCAGAGCTCATAGCTCTTGGCCTATAAAGTTTACACTCGCGATCATTCTGCTAGATAAATTCGTAAATTAAATTTGGAGCGGTGCACGCGATATTGGCCTTTAACGTCTACGACATATGTTACAACATTCCCAGAGTTTAACATCTTAAATTCGGGTGTGACTTTGAATTATGTTAGAACGGACGCACTGGGAAATAAACAGGGCTGCCAATATGTATTTAAATTAAATATAATAACATCACACATTCAAATGCAGATAATTATTAAATATTCTTTTTAACAATTTATTGATTAAATTATAAAATTCAGTTTACTTTTTATATAAAATAAGAGAAAATAATAAGGGATTTATTTTTGAATTTTTTGTTTGAATTATATGTTTTTAACATTGGATATAAATCATTTCTCTTATTAATATCTTGGGGTGCTCCTTCGGGAGATATGTAGTCGATATTGCAATTTTCTTTGGGATCGATGGGCACAAGGGGGTAACCGAACAAGCTACTGTGATAAATCGCTTCTAAACGATAAAATATCGCGTTCAAAAATTACTATCATAAACAACAAATTCCCCTGTTATAGGGATAACGCAACCTGAAACTACGCAGCCCCCTATGTACTCGTACCTATGTATTTTCATATAAAATCATGTATATTATATGATAAATGGATGGCTATTTTGGCTGATGTTCCATATGAAATGTCTGTTATATTAAGCAAATTTACACACAGCAATGTGAGTGTTCTTTTTTAAACTTTTTTTTAAACACATTTAAGATACAATTAAAATACGGATTGTACCTTAAATGTTTTGTAAAAAAAAATGCTCATGGATATCACTCAAGATGTTGATAATGTTTTACAATTAACTGATCACCTGTTACTTCCTTGTTTTTCGGACGATGCTTCTACATGGCTTTGGGTACATTATCCCTTGACGATATCCCAAAAGGTAGTTGTTGCTGACGAAGCAAAAATATTGAAAATTGGATAAATAAAATTTGGTTGATCGTTGCAGGTGAACAGGTATGTAACGACACCGATATTTTTAATAAAATTGGTAAAAGCAGAAAGATTATTTATTCACTAAAATAATCGTATGGCCTTGCCTGCAAAAAATGAACTGGATAGCAATTATTCAGTGTCATGGACACTTTTTGAATGGGAAACTATCATAAGAAGAGACATTTTTAAATTAATAAATAATAAAAAAATGTCTCTTCTTTTTATCTCGTCATTGTAATCAAATTTGTGATGATCGATCTCCCACCGTCTCCTCTACTCAGTAGATATTTGTACTGGGCGGTTCTGTTACGCTAATTTAAGAAAGAAATAATTTTTAGGTCTTAAAAAAATACCTTAAGTTTAGCGGACAACCCTGCATATGGGGTCATTGCGCCTTCCAGAAATAGGTCGGATTGTGGCGACATTTTTCCAAGCCAGTATTCGGGAATGTTTCCCGTGCAAATGAGTGATGTGGGAGTTCGCTCGAGTTGCTTTACTGCCACTTTGGGGCCTACGGTGTTTATCGAGGACGATATGGGCGGTGGAATATTATCAGAGGCGGTTTACAAGAGTATCGGTTATGTCCGCTTGTCGTGCTTTGTTTACACGACATATATTTTTATTCATTTTTAACTCAGGATGCTTCTTTGACTCATAAAGTCTTCTATTATTTTTAATATTATTTCGCTTTTTCTTCAATATTATTGTTTACGTTATGGTAGATTGACTCCTAAATATTTTGCACTAAAACGAACCAAAACACCCAACAATATGGACGTGGTAGAGCATAACAACTTTTCACAGCTTTTGCTGCACTTCAACGGCCGTGCTCGCCCGGCTCACCCTTTATAAAGTCGGCATAAAATAAAGTATGCATGACTTGGGGATGCCGGATGGCCGTGTCTGCTCTTTTCTTTTCCTATTCCTATCCCCTCCAAATTCTTAATCCAGACCCCATCCTATATGTCCGATCTCCCAGGTTGACAACGCACTCGCAACTCTCCGGATGTTGCGTTTGTCTATGGGCGATGGGATCGCTTACCATTAAGTGAACCGTCTGCTTGTTTGTCTTCCTTTCCGTAAAAAAAAGATAAAACATCTCAGATACTTAAAGATGTACATTTGCAAACTTGTGAAAAAATGATATAAACACCAGATTTTATGGATAAATGTCTGCAAAATCTGTTTTATATTATTTATCATAAATTTATTAATTGTCTCCATTTTCATATTTCACTTAACTTATTGAAGTCAAAATTATATGTCTGATATTACTAAAAAATTAGCACGTAACAAAATAAAGTCTATACACAATGTAGACCTTTTGTTACACAAATATTTTGTCTCTGAAGTATAGATCACTGCTATACAGAGAGCGCTCAGTACGCCATTGTTATCATATTTTTGTAATAAAATTAGGGGCATAATTTTTGACTTTATTTTTCAAATTTCTTTGCCCCCCAAATTGCTTCAGCGCCCACTTTGAGAACCACTGACTTAGAAAATAATGTTATTTTTCCACAGGTTAGTTATCCAATGGCGTTTTGTCAGCCGTGTCCAAGAACAGATGTGCGCTTTCCTCGAAGGCTTTGACGGTCTAGTGCCACTCCCCTTGCTGAAGATCTTCGATGAGAATGAGCTGGAGTTACTCCTGTGCGGCATCCAGCATATAGATGTAAGGGATTGGCGTGCGAACACTCTATACAAGGGAGATTATCACGCAAATCATCTGGTCGTGCAGTGGTTCTGGAGGGTGAGTTTTCGAAGGATTTTGTGATGTGAAAACTAGTTTTTGTATTATATGCATTTGTAATAACTATAGATCCCGCTTTTTTCGTTCGATTTTTTATGTAGTTTTAGTGAATGTCCATTCGCATATTAACCCTTCGAATCGAACGGCTCCTGTCAAGCTTTACACTCGTAACTCGTGCGCGTAATGGCGGCGTTTTTAGTTTTATTGCAGAGCTTCAGAAAATTTACGATTATTCAATAACTAACGATTTTTTTGACTCAAATCAAAAAGTAAACTATTATATAATAATACTGCCTCATATTTGTCTTAGAACTCAATATATTTTTTCATCTCGAACAATCTGAATTCTTAGCTAGAACTGCGTAGATGGTAGAAAAAGGTGTGAAGAATTATATTTTAATTTTTAATCTAAATTCACAAAATTACTTTTGTAAACTATTTTATGGTTTTAGGGATTGTAAATATTTATCCTAAATCTTGCGTAAATTATTTTTAGTGTTTTAAATGACTAAAGTAGAATTATAATGAAAAAGCATAGCAGCCATTATGTGACAGTTACCATAACAAGAGTAAATATGTATAATTTATTAGACAACAATCTTTTACCCAAATTTACAAATAATTAGTTATGCCATAAGAAAATATATTCATATTAAGATACAAAAACAACGTTTTGCAAAAATAAACAAATTTTCATTATAAACGAGGGTTTTCCCATGATTAGTATTAATTATGCTTTGTTTCTTTTTTGCAACATATTCGTGATTGGAAGAATATCAGAATGAAATAAACTACGTAGTTATAAGTGAATATGTATATATGTTTCTGATTTATTTATTTGTGACCAGTAACAAACAAATCACCCTTAAATCAATTTCATCAACATCAATCAATTTAATCAACACAAGAAAATCACCCTTAAATCAATAAATCAAGATGGCGGTCAGACTTGAAATATTTTACACTTTGACGAACTAAAACAGTATTATTCGTTATATTAGAGTTTTTCGATTAAAAATATAGGTATTAATAAATTTAAAACATAAATGTTTTGAATATATAACTGAATAGTTTACGTCAAAATTCGGAATCAAAAATTTTCATTCACGTCTTCATTTGAAACTGAAAAACTAACATAAAACAAGCATTATTGTCACATTTAATATTTAGTTATTGAAGAACGATAGTTTATGTGTATGTCGTATGTAAATAACGATGGATTTTAGTTATTTTTTACATATAAAAACCATTTATCCGTTCGCACAAACACACACAACACTCGCGCAATTGCAGATATTTTATAAATGGCCGTAGTACAAACATATAGCAAAACACCGTAGATATTATACACCAAAATAAAGAAGATTTATCCTCCTCCAACTTTCTCATACAAACCACCCACTGTTACATTGAAATAGACAAACTTAAACGCAATTTTTAAATTGGTAGCGCATACGCATACATTCATACGCATTCCGATTTTAAGGCTTAAAGAAAAATTGAGTGACATATTGGATGTTTACAACTCGGCCGCATTGACATGACACTTGGCAAGACACTGACTGACAGCAAAAGCTTGCTACTTTCCTATGCCTTCCATTTTAAAATACTTTTAAACGCGATGACAAGTCATAATATTGGTAGGAGTTTATTTATTTGTACGGCAATCGAAATTAAATTGAGTAGTAATCTAAAGTTTTTGTGAGTGTTGCCATTATTCTCGGCGTATTCATGTGTTTGGGCTTGAACGAAATAACGTTTTTTATATTTTTTTAAATGACAAGTTTGCACAGAGAGCTAACTGTCGTCGTTGACTAATTTATAAGTATATTTATTTATTTGTCATATATATGTTAATATGTTTGTGTATTGATGTGTATATTAACACGTATTTGATATGTTTATATAAATTAATGTTCCATACATTTTTTTATTCTAATTGTTTGCTGTATTTTTATATTTTAAAAGTTGTATTACACAGGGTTTTACTTTTAATTCATTTGTTTTTCTTTATGATTTCTTTCTGTGCACCTACCTACAGTTCTCTGTATCACCCTAAGGTTAACTGAGAGATAATGCCTGTGGCATTAAGTCCGCCTGTGTACATAATTTGTGCATAAAGTTTAAAATAAATATTTTTTTTTACAGGTGGTGCTATCCTTTTCCAACGAGATGCGATCAAGGTTACTGCAATTCGTGACTGGCACGTCCAGAGTGCCTATGAATGGTTTCAAGGAACTGTACGGTTCGAACGGACCTCAGTTGTTCACTATTGAGAAGTGGGGAACGCCCGAGAACTATCCGAGGGCACATACGTGGTAAGTGAATCATTGATAAGTGTAAACTTGTAACAAATAATTATAATAGAAAAAGGTCTATCTAACATATAGCTGGTGATTTTCTTGATATTTATATATAAAGGAGGGATTCAACATAAGCATCCGAGTAGCTATAAAACAGGCTCAATGCCGAGGGACGACCCTTACGATCCACCTGGTCCAGAATAGAAGCAAGTGGAGAGCGCTGATTGAAAGGAGCTCTCTTAGTGATAACTACCCTCAGCTCTGAGGAAA
>JAOCPS010000028.1:463590-474184 GCA_025505425.1 Graphium colonna | reverse complement strand
TACTACTGCACACACATACAAAGCACGTAAAAACAAAGTTGCTCCGACCTGTGTGTTGCCAAGAGAGTCATTCCTTCTTTACAAAACCTAAATAGGTTTCCCTATTTAGATTATGTAAGGAAAAAAGGAGCTCCCGTCTATTCCCTAAGCTATTCAAAATCACTATCTCTTCGGGTCTTGGACGGCATGAACACAATTTATTTATTTATTTAAATTTTACTGTCCGTGCCCTAAATCTGGGCCTATACAAAAGGTAAAATTAATGCTATTAAGCATTGCACACACGATTGTAGGTATCTAGCCTATAGATAAAATTCCTTGACCATGAACTGTGGCTAGTTTATGGTATACAGAGGAGCAGACGGTTCACCTTATGGTAAGCGAACCCGTCGCTCATAGACACTCGCAACATCCGGAGAGCCACAAGTGCGTTGTCAATCGGGGAAACAGGATAAATTAGGTATATTAGATAGGATTAAGGATGAGGAGGGGAAAAGAGTGGAAAAAGAAAAGGGTAGACATGGCTACCCAGCATCTGGATTTATAAAGGACGAAGGTACTTCCGTGGGCAAGCGCGGCCGTAGAAGAACAGCAAAAGCTGTGAGAAGATGTTGTGTTATGCTCTACCACATTTTCAGACTTTTGACATATAAAAGCATAAGCCTTTGATATATCACAGATTTAACTCCGACATCAAACTAAACATGTCCAAACAATAAAGCGACGGGATCCTTAATGAAACCGTATATCTCTCTCTGTGTAATTCAATTATACGAAGCAATCACACTCGCCCACTGAGTATAACAGGTGCATTTTATACAGCCGCCAAAGGAGCCCTAGCGGCATAGTTTATTAGCTGCTCAAGACATGGGCGCTAGCGATTTGGCAACTGCTGTGTGAAAGTCGAAATCACAGGCACTTTAAATCTTTTAGTTAAATAAGGAAGTTTAAAAAGCATAAAACTTATTAAACTACAAACACACGACTACAAATAAAACATTTAAGCAATAAGATAAGAAATGTGACTTGTCCAGTACAGTTTGTATTTTGGCACCATGTAATAAATAGAATAGTGGCAGTTTAAAAATGAAAGCATAATTAAAGTTCAAACAATATACTAATCATGTCATTTTTATAATTTTTCTTTTGTGCTAATGATTTTGGTCCCTGATAATTTTTTTTAATATCGAAAAATCACAGTCGTCCATTGACTCTCGTAACACCAGAGTGTTAAAGGCGAGAATAGGCTGTGTTTTCGAACTTCTTTAAGTCGTATCAGTCCGGAAATACCAACTTTAATATTATTTGCCTAAACCGCTACCGCTTATGACTCGCGTCCAATGAACACGTCTATAAATCCTGGAACCCTCCAGACTTCGGCGCGCCCATTAACGGGCCCGAGTTAGATTTTATACGGCCGCCAAGAATAGAGTAAAACACACGCATTTTGGCAAAGTGACGAGTTGGGACTTTACGCAATATATAGGCTTTTGGGAACGGGTCGATTAGCTAACGAGGTCAATGACATGAACGATTTGTTTGTTTCATATTAGAATCAAGAGAAGCATAATTGAAAACTTGACAACTTTTTGTGTATGCATATGACTAGTCGTATCCCTAAAAAGTAATCAAATCTTAAATATGTGATAAGATACAAGACATAAAATAGTTTTGATAGTTTTTCTTGTTCATTATAGTATGAAAAAATTTTAGTAAATTTTCTTTTCATTTGTATTCTTGGTAAAGAAAATACGACATTATCAATTTGCAGGCAGTATAAATTTTAACAACCTCGAATTAATTAATTTCACGGTAACAATGTCTATAGACAAGACCACCGCGTGCCGTTTTTTTTTAAGTAATATTGCCATTTTCTAAAATATCTACGTCAATTTTCGGGAGAAAATATATCTTTTTTATACGCGACATACAAAATGGCTTACACGGTACGCTAGTTCAGCGAAATCACCGTGGCACGGAAAAAACAACACTTATGTTCAAGAACATTGTGGATGTTGCGAAGACACCTGATGCTGGATTTATAGCTAGGGTCCCGTGATACAGGGCCGTTGGGACGGGTTACTGCCTACCCTCGGTAGCGTAGCACTCCTTTAATTTGCCCTATATACGTGTTTGACGATATGGTGGTATTTATTTAGAGTGACAATGATGGTTTATGGTAAACTTGGCAGGCGTGAAATCAATTCTTTGATTTGTAAGGTGATTTTATTAAAAATAAATAAATAAACAAAGCCCTCCTGACCAAATAACAGCCAATGCGGCCTATGTGATCTGAGATTAGCCAACTGCGCAGAAGATATATAGTGCACAAAAGAACGCGCAGATGCAGGTGCACTCTCTGTTCCTTTACTCTCATGGGCTATGAGAGTAATGGAACGGATATCCGACAAGACCGGAGAGACATCAGGTGCAGGACTGACTTTTTACATGCCCATCCGACGCATGTCATCTTTCACCGATGATCATCTTTCTTTTCGGGCAATCGGGTGATCAGCCCACATTCCCCTAATCCTACCAAGAAACAACAGCATGAAAGTCATTGTCCCCCCGCGAATTCGAGCCCACGAACTCTGGTTTACAAAGCAGGGCCCCATAGCACTAGGCTACGGAGGCGGCCATTTAAAATAAATACAGCACATTATAATAAAAGCTATAAAGTTGAACGAGGAGACTTTTATGTATTAAGTATTAATGTTATGAATCACTACCAAGTGTTTTTTAGCATATTAGATCATATGATTCTTACTACGAAATGGATGCACTACTAATACAAATGGTAAAAAAGCTAATTTTTAATGAGATTTTTTGTATGTGAATTTACCAAAAGAAATTCGAAAAATAATAAATTTATATTTATAACTAGTTTTATTAGACTTATGTAGTAAACTAAAATTTTAAGTTAAGTGAGCTAGAAATCAGCAGCATATTCTCAACGGGGTTTTTGTTATATATCTTCAAAGATACGCAACAAAATTACCGACAAACAGGTCGTTACTAAAATTACAAACCGTACTGATGAGTTGATGCATTGCGGTTCCCAACTGAAGGCGTCGAACAAAACCGTACCGAACAATGCGCTATAGAGTACGCCATCTTTCAACTGCCATCACTATAACTTGTATAGTGCGCTATTGTTCCAGAAACGCGTTTTCAGTAATAAAAAGCGGTGTATGGTACAAGGTACAGGATATTACCAATTGACACAATAGCAATGTTACGACCTTGAGATCGAAGGTCTACATGCAAATATCCAATTCAACTATATGAAAGACTTTTATGGTTGGCAAACACCATAGCCATCTGTCGGTGTATAATGATATAATTGTGTCATTTTTTTTGCTTGATAACGCACTCGCAATTCTTCGGATGTTGCGAGTGTCCATGGGCGACGGCGTCACTTAACATCAGGTGAACCGTCTGCTCGTTTGTCTTCCTTTCCACAAAAAAAGATTTTTAAATAACCGCAATGTGGGGTTCCCTTGGTAATTGGAATTAAGAACATATGATATCTAAGTAATATCGGTAGTACCTAATTTAAAAAATTAAAAAACGGCAGGTAACGGATAACATATTGCAAATTAGCTAGTGCATTTCCGTATAAGATGTTTTAATATTTCATATAAAAATAACAGATGATCGACTTCTTGCTGATCTATAATTATTGCCTATCATATCAGACACATACAACACAAATGTAAGTATTATTTGAATCGGATACAGGATTGCAAATATAAAGAAATACGAATGAAAGGATAAGTTGGTCAAGGACCCGCATGAGGCTACCTTACATGCCATATCGAAGCAAAAGCACACGAGCTTTTACTGTAAAAGCAATGGATTCTCTTTGGTCTAGCTGTTTGCACATGCAACAAAAGTGACCTTTCGGTATAATGTATTTAGATAAAAAGTAAAATAAAGTAACACCCTATTTCACTGTCGCAATCCTTAACAAAGACCTCTAGACAGGCTGTATGAGTGTATAGGGTATAGTCCATATAGATACCAGTGCGCATTAGTGGACTTTGCATATATTAGAAAAAATATTTCTTGAATATCCAGTTTTCCTCGCGGTGGTTTCCTTGATCGCAAAGCACGTGGTAAATCAGAATGTAAAATTGCAATCACTAAATTAATAATTTCATTGGTGCCGGCACTGGGGTTTGAACACAGGTTCGCGGTAAGGTAAACGGTGTTAATAGCGAGTGCCCGGACACTAAGCTACCATGGCTCTTTATAATTATAATAAAAAAAAAATTAAAGAAAATATAATTATAAATTTCAATGCGTTTTTATCGCGATTGAATCGCTCTCAGCTTATGATTCGCAGGATGTTTAACACTTTTAAATGGTATCGATGGCACGTGGGTAGTCCACGCCGCAAATCGATTAAGCCGGGGCCTACGAAAGACGATAACCCTTAAATGCTAATGGGGTGCTCTGGATACGCTTCGAACAAAGAACACAATGAGAGGTGGGTTCACGGCTCCGGTGTATACGTAATTTCGGCAACGATTAAGATTGGGAGTATCGTATGTGCCGTCGCAGCGAAAGGGTTGATGATGCCTATATATACTGTAGTGATACAATTCTAAAGAGGATTTTTATAGGTGGTGGAGCATAACATCTTTTTACAGCTTTTGCTGCACGCCTACGGCCACGTTTGCCGGGGGAAGTACCACCGCCCTTTATAAAGTCGACATAAAATAAAGTATGCATGAGTTTTGGGGATGCCGGATGGCCATGTCTACCCTTTTCTTTTCCTGTTCCTATCCTCTCCAAATCCTTAATTCCGACCCAATTCTATCCAATAAACCTATTACATCCGATTTACCAGGTTGACAACGCACTCGCAACTCTCCGGATGTTGTGTTTGTCTATTGGCGACGGGATCGCTTACCATCAGACGAACAGTCTGCTCGTTTGTCTTATTTTCCATAAAAAAAAAGAGGAGCAGGCAGGAGAAGTAGCTAGACGAAGTGACAGTACAAGTTCTAGGGTGCTTACTGAGTGCTGGCCAAGAAACGGATGCGGAAAGAGAGGCAGTCCACCTGCGCGGTTGGCCAATGAACCGTGGGCATCATCTGGCCCAGATTAGCTCAAGATAGAACATGCATAAATGGCAATAGCAAAGGGAGGTCTATACCCAGCAGTAAGTTCCAAAAGGCTGTTGATAATGATACAGCTGATCTGATGTTTAAATGATCTTGTTTGTCCATAACGAAGTTTATAAGGTGAACTGCAACATCATGTATTTATTGTAGCATTTATGTATACACTAATATTACAATACTAAAAAGTTTTGTTTGTTTGGTTAGTTGAACGCGCTAATGTCCGAATTAAAAACTTTTTAGTGCTGGATCGAGGAAGGCTCCAAGATAACATCACGCTAAGACCAATGGAAGCGGAACATCTATGAAAAATGTTCAGGGAGTGCTCAGGGAGTAGCTAATTACAGTGATAAATTAAAAGATTAGTCTATACAAATTAAAATTTGGATAAGTAAGCATACAAATTGCGCCCTTTATTTTTTTTCAAACATGTTTTTATGTTTTCAAAATATATTATTAAATATCGGCATTCCCTGTTGCTTATGCTTATCATATGGAAATATTCTTTTCTTCTATGTCACTTGCTGGTGTTAAAAGAAATTAAGCAAATAACAAGAAGGTCTTTTTGCCACCAACGCTGAAAAGTTCGGTAAATAAGTAAATACACATTGAAATTTACGATTTCCCCGGTCTTCGAGTTCTTTGATCTGCCGCAAATATCAACAGTTTAGCCGAAAAATAACCGAATTCGCTCAACCATAGTACCAAGGGTCCGTATTCGAGCCTAATACGTTATACAAGCTTTCAAAGCTTTTGAAGTGCGGTGCACCATTGAAATGGAAATTTTGTGCTTTTGTTTGCTACGAGCGTCGTAGCTCCGGACGTCGGTGACCGGCGTCGGGTAATGGATGATTTCGTATAATGTACCGCCGGATGTATTGTTTTACATACGTTTTTCGCTTTTATGAAGCATTTGGACACAATGTTATTCAGGATAATAAAGTATTTGTTTTTTCAAACAACGTAATTTAGGAAAATGTTAATGTATTTGTACGACATAATGTAAATATTTGACATTAAAAAAATTTATATAAGCTGAAACGAAAGCAAATTCAACGAATTGTTGGTTTTTAATATATATTCCTAAGCGTTTTGTTCCATTTAAACGCTTTTTAGACATAGAAAAGTTCTATTATTAATGATATCTTGTTAATATCATTAAATTTTTAAAAATAAAAACTTTCCGTGTATTTACCTAATGTTCCTCGGTACCACCCAGCGGTAGAGTATGAGAAATTGAAAATAAATAAATAAAAATAAAAAAGTATTTAATAACTTAACAATCATGATTATTAAATCCATGAGCGTAAAAATAATCATCTTAGGTCTTAGGGACTCTTGTCATGAAGTTGCTAATCTGCATTGCACGTAACTTAAACTTAAAACTGCAATGTTATAAATGGGATCCAATCCCAAACCTGTTGTTACTCTAATCGTATAATATAACAAGTAATGCCTCAAAAATTCATACTAGCGACTCCAATATCTCATTTTCTTCATCATCTTAAAGCTGCACACATGTTATGAGGTAGGACCAAGCTTAATACACCTCTGAATATTTAATCTGTGCCCTCTGACAAAACATAACACGCGTCCCAAGACGGAGCCATTACATCCCGAAGTTTGCTCCTTAATTTCAAAGGGACCGAACCTGCACCTTCAATATTTGAATAGCGGATTTCCCTTAGCCAAATAATTACCCAAATTAGGGTGGGAGACTTTTACGCGCGTTAATAAATGATGAACGGGCTTACCTGCGACTTGCGAGGGAGTTTACAGTCTCTAATATTTGCTCAGTGAATACGTTATGTCATATATCTGGTTATGACGGTGTTTGCAGAGGCTAATAGGTGTAGACGTATGTCAATGTGTGTTTAATTTAAGATCTATGTTGTATTGTCATATATTTCTACCGGGTACAAGATATGTGGTAGCTCAGTGTCCGGGTGCTCGCCTTCAATTCTGTTTACTCGAGGCGAACCTGAGTTCATTGGTGCCGGCAGCACCAATGAAATTCAATTCTATAAGACCGTTTAATTAGCAATATAACTAATAATAGCGCACGCATAAGCATATTACATAAGCATAAGCAATAACATAAGCGCTCACATATTTGCTTGCAGGTTGTTAGGGATTTTTTCGCGGAATATTGCTAATTAAACGGTCTTATAGAATTGTATACTATATAAACGCTTACAATATTACTTGTTATGTCGTTATTCCTCAGTGATAGATGACAAGTTACTTCCACATAGATTTTATTTTTGTCCATACTGTAATTTGTCCAAACTTGTTTTATTTAAATACCTTGTTCGTCTTCATAACACATGGATATGTCTCAAAAATATTAGAAACTAGCGACTGCCAGCCCTGCCTCTCCTCGTATATTATCCGAGAATTTCCACACTTCTCTCTTTTCCGGATTTAAGTTAAATTGAGTGTTTTGCAATTTTGCCTCGCCCCCGACGTCACGTCGCATTCCGGGGTTACTCCTAAACTTCGTTTTATGCTCGTTCTATCCTTAAACGGTCAAAGAGAAAATCGGTTTGTACTCGCAAATACAAAATGACGTCACTTCGTGCGTATAACGTGTTAAAAGTTAGTTGTTTGCGCCTCTGAAAGAATTTGTTCCTATGACATCACCGTATTCGATTGTT
The DNA here is from genome assembly GCA_025505425.1 of Graphium colonna. Classification (NCBI taxonomy): domain Eukaryota; kingdom Metazoa; phylum Arthropoda; class Insecta; order Lepidoptera; family Papilionidae; genus Graphium; species Graphium colonna. The sequence goes on along the minus strand of JAOCPS010000028.1, from coordinate 466,398 downwards.
CAAAGGAAACAGACAACTACTGCGAACGTTTCCCGAATGGGGATATATATTTGGATTATCTATTATCTATCGAAACATTCTCTTTATTCTACGTCTCTGCATTCGCAATCTAACTGATACTTACCTTTTAAATTTTTACAGCGTTCATGGTTTGGGTTGGACAGTAGTGTGTAGTGTCCTACCCGTGACCATAAACGCTGTAAAGGGTTCGAAACTTCGGGTGATAAAATTTTAAAATAAACCGCGATTAGTTCCGGTTTCCAGTCTTTACTGCTTTAGTATTTAGTTGATAATCCCGGAATTTTTAAAATTAGTAGAAGGAGTAAATTCATGAAAAAATATGACTCGAAAGTACTCTTCTATACTTTGATGTTGGTTTTTTGAAATTTTCTTTAAAAATAATATAGTATCGAAAAAAAATTCCAAATTGACAAAAGCCTTAAATTATTTTATCGTATGAATTGTCGCTAGAGGCGTAGTCTCCTGCCTGAATATCTGTAAAAAGGATTCATAAAATAATCAAATATTCTGTTTACTCAACTTGCGATAAAGGCGGTAAGAGTCTACAAAAAGATTTGTTACTTGTACGTCGGATTTGTGAAGGTCGCATGTTTAGGCTGAACATGCATGGTGATATTTATGTTCAATAGAAGAAATATTTCCTTTAGTAAGAAAAGGCTTATATACCCATAGAAGTCAAAAAAATGTCGAGTCAAATAAAATCAAGAATGTCAGGCAGTGAATTAATTTCGTTGAAATTTAACTCGCTCCATAATTGCCTGTTCTATTTTAAAACGGAGAATCCGACTTAATTTAATTTTGCATGTAACAGCAATATAACGTCGCATGTAGTAAAAATACGTAGAATATTCCTCCAAACAAGGAATTTACATAGACCTTTATGTTTATCGGGTCAAGTTAAGAACTTAGTTGCTTCCTCATCGCCAAAGGGAAAGCGTTATGGTTTTTGAATGTTTTGAATAAATCGCTTATGACGGTTTTATTACAAATTAGACAGTAGTACGTAATGACTTTACCCATTCTACTAATTTTAAAAATTCCGGGATTATCAACTAAGTAGTAAAGCACTAAAGACTGGAAACCGGAACTAAAAAGCTAACAAACAGACCCGCTTTCTCATAAGTAAATATCAGTTAGATTGCGAATGCAGAGACTTAGAATGAAGAGAGTGTTTCGATAGATAATAGATAATCCAAATATATTTCCCCTTTCGGGAAACGTTCGCAGTAATTGTCTGTTTCTTTTGAACAAATGAATACGGTGATGTCATAGGAACAAATTCTATATTTTATCTTGAGAGGGTTGAGGAGAGTTACGAGTGCGTTGTCAACCTGGGAGATCGAATATAATAGGTTTATTGGATAGGATGGGGTCGGGATTAAGGATTTGGGGAGGATAGGAATAGGAAAATAAAAGAGTAGACAAGGCCTTCCGGCATCCCCAAAAGTCATGCATACTTTATTTTATGCCGACTTTATAAAGGGCGGTGGCACTTCCCCGGATCAGCACGGCCGTAGAAAAGCAGAAAAATCTGTGAAAGAGATCAATATTTTTGATGCTAACATCAAAAGCTGCTGCTAGCTCAGCTGTAGATTGAGTTTCGTCAGCTTCCACAATCGCCTTTAATTCATCGTTGTTTACCAAAGTCTACACACGACCACGAGCTCAATTTTTCAAGTCAAAATTTCCAGAGCAGAACCGGGAAAACTAATAACGAAATGTGCGTTAGTTTGTACAATTCGCTCCGTAAACGTTTTTGATATTACGTGCCGTTTGTGTCGCGTTGGTATCACGACGGAACTCATATTCCATAATTACACGAATTTTTAAAGTATCCATTATAACGATAAATATTCAAATGTAATGAAAATACAACGCTAATCAATAAACAAAAGTCTGAGTTTGTAAAAAGAATGTTATGTTTTTAAAAGAAAATTAATTTGAATATAGAATACAGAGCCATTTCAATTTTTTTTATTTGAAATGACCAGTACCAAAGAGCGGCAATTTCATAGTTAAAGACATGTCGTATAACTGAATCCCTCACACTTTGCGAAAACCAAACGCAATTTTTTTTATTGGACACTTATTTATCCAAGAACAAAATATAAAAGCAAGGGTTTTTTAGAGTTATCACTCTGTCAGGAATTCGTCATCTTAAAAATTCGTGTTAAGATATGTTTGTCAAAACGAAGCAGCCAAATGAAGCCCTCTGAAGCAAATCACAAATGTTTGACGAGAACAATTAACTTTGACGCGTTTTTGATAGCCCTTTACCTATGATATTGCCCTTTTGTAAGGAGTAAGTGAACGCACTTATTTTATTACACTTTTTTATTTCTGTTATTTAAAATGTAAATAAATAAATAATAAATAAATTACCTGTACAGCTGACGCATCTCTGCCAACGCGTTGGCAGTTTATTGATGCCCTTCTTGTAAAAATCAGCCACAGGCAACAAACATTTCAAAGGCATTTTGTCCTGCCACTCGGGAATTGAGTTTTTTGCCTACTAAAAGTTGTCTAGTTTGGAAATAGTAGTCGGTAGGTGCAAGGTCTGGTGAATTTGGTAGATGAATAAGAGCTTCCAGCTCTTTTAGCTTGGAGACTGTCTGTTGCGCAGTATGGGGTCGCGTGTTGTCGTGAAGGAGCAATGGGGACGACTGATTGCAGATGTGCAAGCTTCTCCATCATTGTCCCCAGTTCTTCGCAGTACACATCTGCAGTAATGCTCATGCCGTTTTGTAAATAGCTATGGTGAATCGCACTAGACCACCAAACAGTGAC
>JAOCPS010000028.1:441692-461327 GCA_025505425.1 Graphium colonna | reverse complement strand
ACGATATCATCTGTGGTATCAAAAATCGTGAATTGTGGGAAAGATTGTCTCTGCTTTAAGTAATTTTTGAGCCCTAAGATCATGTTTAGGTTGGTAGCAGCTATATTTACAATCTTAACATTTCATTCAAAAGGTTATTAAGATCTTTATTATTATTACACCAGATCCACATATACTAAAGTAAGCAGTTAATATCATGTATGCTACCAGGCGCGCATGGACTAAAGAAGTTACTACAAATGATCTTTGCAACTCGTAGATAGAGGCTACAGGATTATGGCTTCTAATTCTACTTGCAGATCGAGCCCACCTCTACTGCTAGGTGGTCATAGATACGGCATAGGTTTAAAGCCAGCATTTGCCCCCAGAGCCCCAGCCTTAATACCAGGCGCACATAGAGTCCCAAAATCTTTCATTTCCTGAAGATCCATAAAAGCCTCTTTTCCCATTGTTACCAGGCGCCACCTACCTCTTGTGCATATAACTAAGCAGTGAATAGCTGCACACCTACCAAAACCCACCGTTGCTAGCTCGCTAGAGGATAATGGCGCCGATCTTTACTACCACTTTCTTAGAGAATTAAGAAACTAGGAGCACCCAAATATAAGCATCAGATATGAATAGATCAAAACAGTAAGACTCACATTTGGTGCCACTCCGTACTTATAAAATAAAAAAATCATAATTAACATAGTAGTAACGCATTTACCACCAGGTGCCCATATAATCTCAGCTTGCACACCCTTGGCTGTTCTAAGAAAAACCTTCAAGAGTTGAATAGTTCCACCTCTGCTTCCAGGCACCTCATACTTCACGGGCATAATGAAAAAATCTCTGGCCAAGTAGTGAATTGTTCCACCCTGCTACCAGGAGCTCATAGAATCAGTGGGTTACCTGGCGATCTCCCGCTGGGCCGCGTGCAGCTTGCCGGCCAGCCGCGCGGCGTCCTCCTCGGCGCCCCGCGCCCGCGCCTCCCAGTCGCCGCGCGCGCGCCGCTCGCGCTCCGCATCGCTGCGAGCCGCTCCCTCACGCTGCAACGAAGGAAACAGGTTAGGCTTCATAAGACGAGGTAGAATTTTGCTCCTTCTTTGTCAGGAGATGCGTAGAAGTGAGTATAGAGAATCGTTGAACTTTGAAATGTCATAACGAAACAAGGGTATGCTAAAACAAACTATTACTACTAACATTTTAATAATAATCTAACCGTTTTTTACGAGGGATACGTTATGGATCCCCACTGCTTAGTGGGTAAAGCCACTGGTAGGGTCATGCTGGGGTGAGAGAAACCAGGGTACCCGCTAAAAAATCCACACTACGCTTTGTCTGTAATATTTATGCTGGTTAAATAAATGCCTATGTAGCAATCTCTAGAGTTTAAATGTAAGTTTTTTACAATTAATAATTAATGGAGAATAAATTATTTTAACTTCCAAATTGAAAAGTATTTTGTACGTCATCGTTTACAAAATTATTAATAATTAAAAAACGTTTAGCTTTATTGGCTTAAGACAAAAAGTCGTCATCTATAAATCGCCCTCGATAAATCATAACCTATGAGGTAGTCTCGCTCATAACACGAGACTCTCACAGACAGCTCGAGAAAAAGCGTCCAGCGGCTTGTTTTTCAGCAGACCATCGCTTCACGTCGCCCCGGATAGAAATCCAATTTGGTCGAGACCACTTGTTACGATGCGTTCCATACGTACGACTGTCATAGGCATGCGTCTAGACCAGCGGAACTCATGAACAAGTGCACAAAAAATGTACAATCCCATCTTTTTCGTCCACATTGTTAGTGGAAGGCTAATTGCTTGGCGTAATCAGTTTACGTTTCTGATGAAAGCATGTGAGTTATTGTGAAGTAATTGAATCAAAACATCAATACGAATTATTAAACAGTTTCAAAAGCAGTTTTTATTGCAAAGAATTGAATAAATAAAAAAAGTAAGGAGCATACATAATCTCTTAGTTGGATTATTAAGGTCAAAACTTTTTTTACTGTATTAATCGACTTCCAAAAAGGGGATGGCCTCAATTCGGTTGTATGGTTATGTAATAAATCGATGTTTTCATCATGGTAATTAACTAAAAAAGGTTTCTTCACTAAACACAACCCTTATTTTCTTAGACTTTTTAATTAAAAACAAATAAATATTTTGTAAGATCGGCGGATGCGGAAGTTACCTGTAGTTTTCGCTTTATTAGCAAAAAATTGCTATGCTACAAGCTACAAGCGATTGGCGACAATAATGTTAGATAAATTGTAATACAACTTTTTATTATTTGACTTATGTTATATAATAAAATTGGTAGTCTGGAAAATATGACTTTTTTGTTACATTTATCCTGTACAATAAATTTATTTTCAAATTAGGATTTTGCAGAGTCAAGAATCAGGGTCAATTATTGCATATTTATAAACATCGCGATTTTGTTAGAGGAGGAAGTGCAGCACGTAAGGAAAAGAGATTTTGGCCGCATATGGACATCAGAGTAAGAAATGAGGCGTTGGAAGAAGCAAAAAGCTCTTTTCTTGAAGGTTCCTAAGTCTACGTCTTCCTGAAGTAACAGACGTGGTCCTTAAGTTCACGTTTTCCTTAAAAATGTTGTGCTTGGCGAGAAATTTCAAATATTAAAAACATGTTTAACTAATCTTTCTCTGCAGTATTCAGCTAAAAAACTTTTTAACTATACTTTGGCCTAATCTACAATAGCTGGTTTGAAATCGCTGTCGCTTATGCCTTAATCCTTATCTCCAAGTTTCCGTTCCTACCCTGGAAGTTTGATGAAGTTTTAATTGAAAATTAGCCCTGGCCGTATCTTGCCGGGTGCAGTCCCGGTCCCGGAGCGACCAGCGACTGAATTTCGGACGCACTTAACTAAGCTCAATTAACCGTTACAGGGAAAATGGCCGCCGGAAAATTAACAATTAATGTAAGCACCGAACAGTCTTTGTGTATCATTAGAAAACTATATTAAGAGGTATTGGATACACAAAAACAGACCTCCTAGATACACAGTCTTGAACTAAAGTTTCAACCTAAATCGTGCACAAAATTTATACAAATATGATGTTTTTACAAAGAAATATTATGATTGTAGCTTTTTTTAAAAATGTATGCACAATGATAGTGTTCGAATTGTGTATCTGGAGTTTTGTGAAGTCTTAGAGGTAATAAAATAAAATAAAAAAGCAGTATATACAACATTGTATTTAACACAGATACACCGAAATAACCTGCTTCGAGCACAAAGCCCTTATATTTTCGATTTTATAGTAAATTTTTAACAAAAAAAAAACATGTTGTGATTTTGTGTTCAGATTTTACCTAACTCGATTAGAAATATAATAAAACTTCCTACCAAAAACCGTTAAAATTACATATCGAATTTTATGAACACAAATATACGGAAGCCGATTTATTTTACGTACAAAGCTTTTTGAAATTGCTTTAATTACCATTTTATCTCGTATTAACATTTTATTACCATGCGCAGTAAATATAACGGGGCATTAAAATTAATACCTCAATAAGCTTAATTACCGTACTATAATTAAATAGTAAATGGAGAGTTAAAAAAACGAGCGCAGCTTTCAGCGGATGTCTCTTCGAGACGGCTAATTTAAAACAGGAAACAAACAAGCGACAATCAGATAATATCTTGAAATCTCCCTAAGGTTAATTTAAACGAAATAGAATTTAGTTTTAAATATATGAAGCTATTTACATATTTGTATGTATTTATTTTATTTATTTATTATATAAATAAATATGAATGGAATTAATTTGCTGATAAACTATTAAGCAAATGCTTCCGAACTTTGATGTTAAAAGTAGTACATTCTAACAATAAGAAAATAAAGAAGGAGAATGTAAAATAAAATAAATTGAATAAAATGTTATTAATAAAATGTATTAATTATCCGTATCCGAAGATTAAACACGGCAGAATACTTTTTAACGTCGCGGTTAGAAAATTTTTGATTGTATTCTAAAATATTTTCTTACTGTAGCTTTTCGTAGACGTCTCAATATTTTATATGCGTATTTTTATGCTATAAAACTTAACCATTCTTAGATTATTTTATAAAGAAACAAGTTTAAGAGGATTTCATGATACGTATACCTCGAAGCCTAAGGTGGCGTTATAGTTTTAGTTTGTTTGCATATGACTATGTTTGTTCGTCTATTCCCTCGTAGCATTTAGAGAGTTTTTTTTATGGAAAGAAGACAAACGAGCAGACGGTTCGGATCACATGATGTTAACCGATCCCTGCTTATCATATTTTGACAAATGATTCATCATTCAAAGCATCTTAGTTCGTTGATGTGATGTCTTGCTAAGCTAAATGTGGCGCCCTCTATCGGGCTATAGTCATGCACTTCAAAACAATTTAGATTTGAAAAAGGCTTCGTTGTGTATCAAACGAATTCATAGTTTTTAGAGCGTAGTGTGCTTCTTCTTTCAGTGACATCACCTGTCAAAAGTTGGCGACCATCGTGGCAACTTGAATTTTTGACACTGTAGCTCTAAACAGGGAACGTGTGCTCTTCTGATACCACTGACGCAGATTTTTCAGCCAAGATGTACGTCTTCTCATTGGATTTCATTTTCCCTGTAGTTAGTCGTATTTTTTGCCCCACTTTAAATTATTATTATTATTACGTGATGTAAAAATGATTTGGACTTGTTTTTGTCTAACGTCTACATTAAGTAGGCATTAGACGATAGCAAGACCTCCATATCCCTAAGAAAAACTAAGGATCTATTGCTAAAATGATATTATAAAAGACCTGGTAAGTACGAAGTACGAACCATCAATGGCTGCAGTCGAATATTTGACCTGACTATAAAGCTAAAGATGTACACACTACATTAATTAAACTTAAATATTATTACAGCCCAGTGTGTATACAGCCTAAGTGAACCAAAATAGCCCCGGTGCACGGTGCGGTCGCCACCTCGGGCGCGTCTATTCCTGGGCGTACTCGGAAATTAGTTTCTTAAACGGGAACGGTGCGTACCAACAAACACTTAATGCGAGATTTGTCGCGGTTTTATAGCTGGTAGTCATCGTGTCTTACATGTAGCTCGAAAAATAAATCGAAGTTTATGACAATCGTGTAAATAACGGATCAATTTTATCGCAATCAATTTTGTTTCGTAAATCGGTTAAGATGCATCCCAATTTTTGTTACAACACAGAGTTTAAGGAATAAAGAGAAGAACAATAATTCCCTATGCTTTTAAATTGAATTTCATCAAGTTTTTAAGTGCTTCTTTTTACTTAAGATATTGAATCAACTTAATTTTTTACATACATATAATGATGATCTTTTTAAAAAAATTCTAATAATGTTAAAATTTTGGCCGGTAAGAACGGGATCCCACATTTATATACGCTTAAGCAAGTGGACTGGTCATATGACGAGAGAAATAATCGAAAACTAGACAACCCAAGTAACAAATTGGTACCTAAGAAATGGAAATAGGAAAAAAGGAAGACAAATGAGAGAAGTATAAATGATGGGAGAATATAAGGGAAGTAGCAGGACTGATATGGAGATGGTTGACAAGGGATAGGGAGGAATGGAAGTCGCTAGAAGAGGCATATGTCGAAAGGCAAGCTATGTACAAAGATGTAAAAAGAGACACAGTGAAGTGATTTTAGTGTACATAATGTGTATTATAATAAGTACCTACCTAGATTTATAATCTTTGTATGTAGCAAAAAGGCTGATAAATAAAATAATAAGAGCACCACTTAGCAGGTTCATTCGTCAGTCCAAATTGAGTTAAACAATTTTTCGGTTCTACGTTTTTCCTTGAAGGTACGATAATAAATAGATTCCGCTTTTTCTATATCTATATTATCGTATATCTCACGCATCCCAGCGACTAAACAAATCACTTAGTAGTTACACTCTGAAGAAGTAGGGATATCTCCGATGAGCTGACGACTGTCACGCCGTTACCGATTCTACTCGCCTGTCATCTTGACAGCTGTCAAGTTGACATTTCAAGCGAGAGGGGAGCGAGACGCGACACGCCCTTGAGACCGCCGGGGTAAAATATTTGGGTATCTGGTATCGATGTGAAATTGAGTGTTATTAGATCTCCATCCTCTTCCGGTCAAGTTACTTTAAGTTATTAAACAAGTGGATTAAAAAGAATCGAAAATCAGACAACCCAGTACAAAGGATTGAGTCCAACAAAGCAATTTTATATGTTATTAGCAGTGATAAAGTCTATATAGCTTTATGAATAGTATAGTACTCGTTAGCACATACTTCCGTAATGACCCTATATTTTTTCAGAAAAATCGATTCTGTAGTTTGTCTTCAAACCAAAATAAAAAATCAAAACTCGAAAGTATACTATAAAGGCATTTGAAGTCGGTTTCATTAATTTTGCGTGAAAAAATATTCTTGTTTTTTGTAATATTGTGCCGCTAATGTAAAACACATTTTCGAGCGACTTCAACTGTATGTGTTTTTTTTTTATTTGAAATGGTATAGTTAGAATATCTAATCAGGCCAAAGTTCAGATAGTTGGATGGCGTCGAGTAAGACGTAAAAACAATTGGGGCGAGGAATTGGAGAAGGAAGGCCCTAAATCGATCGGACTGGAAAGATTTATTGATCCAGGCTAAGGCCCACCCGCGGTTGTAACGGCTCAGATGATGATGATGATGATGATAGTTACTTAATGTCTTCGTATAATTTTTATGAAAATCGGTCCAAGAGTTTCTTTTTCGAACGAGTTCGCTTCTAAAGCGTTTGAAGTCGATCCCGGTGTTTTCTGTACAAATAATTATAAATGTGTAATATCAATGTGATAAGAATCGGATAAAAAATGATTATTAAATGTAATGGATATTAAAACGATTTATTTCCTAAGCTAAAAAACTGTTACAAAACATTTATCGTTTTAAATCTAATTCCAGATGGATCATCTTATTACATTTTCCTAAGCAGTCTAAACTATCACTGTAAACATGTTTATAAATAAAACCAAAAATATTCAGTTTAATTTTCAATATTTCAAGGTCATTCCTTGAGGCACAGTAATTCGACAACATCTGTATATTCCCTAGAGAATGTTTGAAACACATGCGTCTTGTTTTGATATCGAACGTGAATTTTAAATGTTAATAGAGTGTCTATTTTCATGTGGGTTTAAAACACTCACGCTACGTTGTACCAGGTAAAGTTAATTTCTAATACGGACTTGTATAAAAGAAAAAAAATATTATTACCTCAACGTCATTTGAACAACAAGTTTATTTTCACAGAAAATTCAAAAGCCGACTTCAAACGCCTTAATGGTATACTTTTCAAACATATCTTCTCCCTTATTTTGATTTTAGAAATAAATTACTAATACGACTTTTATAAGAAATGTGTCTTTGTGGGATCATTGTGGAAGTGTACACTATCAGATGAAAAAATATTTTTTTCAAATTAGCACATAAGTTGCGAAGATATGGCCTAACATTCCTAAATTTTGTTATTTTTATTCAAAAACAAACCAACCAATGAACCGATTTTTATGGGACTATCTACGAAGAATGCTCTAATGTATAAAAGAATTTTTGAAATTGGTTCACAAATGACGGAGACACGCGCAAAAATACAAAATTCAACTTTGTTATTTTCATTTAATAGGAAAACCACTGAACCGATTTTCCTGAAAATTTTATGGAACCATTCCGGATGAGTACCCTATAAGCCAAAAAAGCATTTTCACAAAATCGGTTCATAAACGGCGAAGATATACGCGAACGTACGTAAAAAAAAGAAACAAAAAAACAATCGAATTGAGATTGATGCTCCTTTTCTAAAGTCGTTTAAAAACCCCAACAATATCAGATAGCGTTCCATCGAATAGACAACAAATTTTCTGTACCATAAACCATAGGAAACTAAATAAGCCAAAACAAACATTACTAATTTCCATAATAACTTTTAACCTTACATTTGATCAGGGGTGAAGGAAAAAATATATTAGGACGTTAAAAATATCACCAAGATGTCAGCGGGTAGGAGAGCTCAAAGCGCCCGCGACGTTGATGGATCGCCTCATTTTGTCGTGGAGAAGAAAAGAAAAAAAAGAGATAAATCTCTATTTTAATAAACAAACCGATACATCAGCTCTAAAATAACAGTTTGATGCCTTAAATATTAATTTATTCTTAGCGCAATATCGCACGGGACGTTTGAAAGAGAGAGTTTTGGGTCCATTTCTGAAACAGATTGATAGCTCTAAGTTCAAAGAAGCTTATTGCGAAAAAAATTATATATCATTAAGTTTATATTTTAAATATAAGGAAACCATGATTAAATTTTCTATGACAGCCACAAATTTGCGAGAAATTAAAAGTATAAAATGAAACGTAATAAAATTGCGTGTATTATTTTTCAACCGACCACTAAAAAGATTTTCAATTTTAAATTAAACAACTTTACGGATTATATCGCGGTTTATTTTTAAATTTTATAACCCGACTTTTCGAACCCTTTACAGCGTTCATGGTCACGGGTAGGTAAATTTAAAAATAAACCGCGATAAAATCCGTAAAGTTGTTTAATTTCAAATGTCAAATATTCGCGTAAGTCTTGGAAATAAGATTTTCAATTTGTCTGTTTTTTTTGTATGTATGTTTGCTGTTTTTTCCGCAAGTTATGAAGCGATTTTCAATTTTATTTTTGTTTATTTGAAAGCATATAGTAATTAGGTAGTCCCATATAATTTTCATTTAAATCGGTCGTAACGTTTGTTTGTAAATCTGAAAACTTTGTTTTACGAACGTTCACCTTGAAGGTGTATGAGGTCATTCTCAGTTTTTGTGTTAATAATTAATAATTATTTTTTAACAAAAATGGCGATATTAGTTTTAGAGAAATATCTATCTCGAAAGTGACAATGAAGACAATCGTTCAACTAGAACAAACAAAAAAACATTTTATTTTTGGTTCTTCTTAACAAGCATTAAAGAGAGATTCTTCTCATGTACTACACAGTAAAAAGCTACCCACCAGATTTTCTTAGGCAACAAAACACCCCCGCTAATTCGTTGACAAACATCCCTTATTGACAACTTCCCTGTACTTAGGTACTATCAGTGTTTGCTTAGGCGTTAGGTATTACAATAAGGGTGCAGGGTTGTGCAGGGGCGGTGTACACAAATAAATAGTGTACACAAACATTATCCAAATATTGCAAATCGGCGATGTTGCTTCCAACCCTACTCCCTACCGTTCGCATGTAAATTTTGCTTGATATTTTTAATATAAAACGTCAATAAAAAGTATGTGTACATAGTGTTTTTCATTACAGATAACATATATCAAAAGCGTCGTTTGATATTGTATATATTATGTAATATATAAGTACTTAACTTGTCACAAAAATGGAATTGTAGGTCATATTGCTTTGAAAATAAAATAAAAATTCTATGGTAACGAATTCTTTTGAAACGCAGACGGCGGTAGTTTAGAATCTAACCATTTATATTTGAAACACAAAAAAACATTGTTTAGTTAGAGATAGAACGAAAAATCCCGAAATATTACACTCATTTGGATTTAATCTGACTTCGTAAATCCATTCGAGACAAAGAAACGATATCTTACGTCTATATAATCCTATATCATCAGAGTAAAGATGGTTAATAGATAATTTCACTTAGCCCAAATTCGTCCCTATACGAATAAAGAAAAGCCCATCTACAAAGGGGCATAGAGAAGTGTCCCTCAAAAAACTAATCACATCGTACCCTACGGTCTATATATTCGCCCAACGATGACGTCATCGCCAAAACAATGACCCACGATTGGGCGAAATGATGACACGTGACGTGCACGCGTCAGTCATTGCGACGCCAAATTGGGTTCGGGAGGTCTAGGGAGCTATAAACGCGCTCGATGGAGGGATAAAAATCATTTGCATACTTTTCAACGAAATTGTGCATCACGTACGGAGATTTAGTAGCAATTAAGCATCCCTGGACAATGTAACAGGCTCTGTAAAAAAAGTACTCTATACTAATATGTAAAGCTGAACAATTCGTGTGTTTGATTAAACGCGCTAACCTCTTAACGCTTAACCATGGAAGTGACAGAGAGGACAGACGTTCTGTATTTGTATTTTTACAGAAAATTACGAAGATCGACTTAAAACGCCTTTGAAGTGCACTTCCGAGACATAATGTTTTCAGTTTTTAAAAAAATTACTAGACTAATTTTTCTTAAAATTTTATAGGACCATTTCGGAAGCGTACATTTTCAGGTAAAAAGCATTATTCAAATCGTTTTATAAATGACATAGATACGCTCGAACTAATCTAAAAAAGCAAGAAACTTTCCAATTGAGAACCTCCTTTTGTGAAATCAATTAAAATTATCTATTATCGTACTGTCGAAGAATAACTTACTCTGTAGTAATTTTTTGGTATTGAACGACATAAATATAAAGCATCAAGCAGGTTTCACGTTGCCTAAAACTCCACTTTTAAAAGCTATAAAAATGATTACGTAAGATATCTAGTATATTACTCTAAGGGCTTTTAGCCCATTAATAACGAACAGTCGTAATTGATCAACTAAAAACCGGAAATATTTTAAAAACTCACCAAAGATGAAGATACTAAAAACATCTTTATGTCCTGTTCAACTTTGATGTGGCATTTATTAAGTGACTCGAAAAATCAAAACGTTCCGCTGATCTTTATATGGTCTATGAAAAATTAGGTGCATTACGATTTTCTTTTTCCATTTCGTTCATTATAAGCTACCACTAACTCGGAAAGCAGAATCTACTGAGAAGAGCTGGCGAGCTCAGCAGTTGCCCCTTTAAAATGATATTGGCTTACAATTTTCTGAATACAATGATTTGCTCTAAATGAATGAATCTACGCGATTAACAACAGCACTAGGACCACACAGTTGTGTCAGCTTTATTCAAAAGCGTTTTTTTTTTATTTTACATTTAAATAGCCCAAAAGGTAAGCTTAGTGTTGTTTGTTGGATAATATCATAGATGCGTACACCGTGTCCCATGAATGATCTACTAACCTTTTGAAGGTCAAACCTTGGTTTAATCAGTATGTCCTTACTTCTTGTACACTGTGTCTGGCACTATCTTAAACAAAACAATCAATATTTTGCCTAAGGAATAAAATATTACAATATATATACTGGGATGCAACCGTAAGCATATTAAGCTCCTTAAATAGTTGTCGCAGGGTATCCCGATACCATTCAGGGCAAACGATAAATATATATAAAGTTAATGTACAGAAATTGAGCAGATGTTAAAATAATGGTACCTATAACAATGTAACAAAATATCTATACTGCGACAGCTGCCGCGTATCTCCAATCAGATCACTACTTACCTATAATCCTGCGGACCCCTAAAACGTGAATCATCCATTACAACCCCCGCACGAAAAATAGCATCGAAATAATAAGACCTCGCAGATTCCCTGCATCGGATTATTGCCATAAATAATTCAATAAACAATTATGTATGTCATGCGCCGGGAACGAACCCGCGACCCCTACGTTTCGTAATCTGCTTACTTTAATCTAATATAAGACGTCTTACGCCGTTGGACACCGCTTTATGGTGTAAACGAGTAAGGTTTTGAAGCCTTAGGAGTCTTGACAAATGCATGAGTGTTAAGCCCTGTTTGAAAATTCTTATGTGGATTTATATAATAAATAGTCCATATTCAAGAAGTAAACAGAACCGCCTTTATAGACCCTAGCTTTATAACCCGGAGGTAGTGGGTTCGAATCCCACAAGATGATAATGATTTTGTTTTGTTGTTTTTTCAGTATGTTAGGGCAATAAGGGCTGGTCACCCGATTGCCTTAAAATAAAGATGATCCATGCATTGGCTGTCGAAAACACCTTTAATAGCCTTTAGAAGATGTCAGTACCTTCAAATATCCTGACAATTAATCCATCGTTTGAAATCAGTTTATTCCTTTGGGTTGTGGAGGTCAGATACCAGTGGATCTGTGTAAAAACTGATATTTAGATATTTGTTTAAATTAGAAGCTGACTCCAAGTAACTTAGGAAAAAAGTTAAGAAGATAAAGAATGAAGAAGTAAACAAAATAAAAGCTTTGTATTTGACAGCGAAATAAAATATTCTTTGTCCCTTTAGTGCCCAAGTTATGACGTAAATATGACGTAGAATAAATTGGTTTTCAAGTTCGAAATGCTTTTACATGACAGTGTGGAAATAAGTATCGGTAAGTTACGGCATAAATATAACAACAGATGACAAACAAATGGATATGAAAGTGGTTCTTGCGTTGACAGAATATACGCGTGAAATTTTTCGTCAAACTAGTCCTAAAGTAAATTGTGTCAAATAGAGAAAAAGAATCACATTCACAGATTCCATTTTAATATCAGAGAAAGTAGCATATAGACCAAAATTCTGTATACCTAAGATATGAGACGTCTAATCTTCAAGATATTGGACTATGACCAAAAATCACTAATAAGTTAAAACAATGCTTTAAAACGAATGTGTCATTAAAAAGACTAGCTTCAGCTTTATTGTTCTCTTCAATTCTTAAACTATTAATAAAATAAAACTAAGAGATTTGTTTTTTTTATGGAAAGGAAGAGAAACGGGCAGACGGTTCAGCTGATGGTAAGCTATCCCGTATCCCATTGACACACGCAACATCCGGAGAGTTGCGAGTGGGTCGTCAACCTGGGAAATTGGATAGAATAGGTTTATTGGGTAGAATGATGTCGAAATTAAAGATTTGGAGAGGATTAGAGTGGGAAAGGCAAGGGTAGACCTGGCCATCCGGCATGCACAAGTCATGCATACTTTATTTTATGCCAACTTTACGAAAGTACAAGCTGAGATAAAATCATATTCTTATTGTTTAAATAACTCTATATAAAGTCGAATTAATGTGATCAAAATAACTTGGTTAGACTTAAATATGACTTCACACGTGTATTTATGTGTGTAACATATAATGTAAGCTGTATGTATGGTTATTAACCACGTAACTAAATACACACACAAGAAAGACCAATAAAAGCGTCAAAATAAATAATCAATTGATTTTCCATTCGAATTGGGAAACGGCAATGGATAAATTTACAAAGGCATAAATTAAAAGGGAATTTAACAATAACTCGCGTTACGCGTCATTGAAATAAAGCCTGCTGAATATTATTGAATAAATTCGATGGCCATCGTCCGCAACGGCCGTATATTAGCATCATTGGTGTTAGTGGAATCTGCAAATCAAATGCGAGATGAGTTTTAGGAATGGGATTTACTATGCCGTGCACTGACGCCCCATGACGGCAGATTTGCAGGATTATCTTTGTACTAGATCTACCGAATTCATCGTGTTTTATGCGATAAATTTGAACTTTGAACCTTGAACCGAGATATAATGTTATAAACGTAGAACTATAAATGTTAAATTAGGAGTTCAATCAAGTTTTGCATTGAATTGATCTCAATGCCCAGTTTCTAAAATATCCAAGTAATACGACGCGAATAAAACAGCGAACACAGATAAGCTATGTGCTAAATATCTGTATATCTATAACTTGTTTTTTTTAATAAGAATCTAACTTTACACTGGTTGTACATCATCCACATTCTAAATAAAATAATTATTTATTTTATGCCATCAGCATCATCAATTTCTAACAATTATGACATAGAAAAATAAAAACAAAAAACTTTCATATTTCAAAAAGATATACCGTTTAAACACTGTCTACATTCCTATAAATAGATAAGGAAGGAAGGATACAAAATCAGATCAAATTTCTCCATAATGAAATTAAGCAAAGATGGAGAAGTAGGAGGTATCCAAGTAATTCATATAACTAAATTCCAAAATTACACGCACTGACGGACAGGCCGCACCTCGACTCAGCCCTTCATTGGATCAACGAAGGACCAATTATCGTTGAATTAGGGCCAGGGATTGGACATCCCTTTGATGGAATCCATCGGCGTGTGTAAATAGGACAAATTAAATATTTCAGACGTTAACCAATATTACGAAAATCCAACGAAATTACGCTCCAAAAAGTAGCGTTCATTTTGGCATATACACCAATTATTTGTTCGATATTAAATCAGAATTCTAAATTAAATCCTATATATTTTATATAGCTCATAAATTGTGATGATGTCATGTTAAATGTAAATAACTAAATCTTCTTCCTCGTAGTATTTTTCTCTTGCTCATGGTAGGCTTCAACTCACCCAAATATTACCTGAATATCAGTTTTAACGCAGAGCGACTGGCATCTGACCTCCGCAACCCAAAGGGATAAACTGTATTCGAAGGATGGATTATTTGTCAATTTATTTGAAGGTAGGGACATCCTATAACGACTGTCAAAGGTGTCAATGACAATCAGGACCAACTTTTTACATGTCAATATGACGCATGGATTTTATTACTCTTTAATTTTTCAAGCAATCGGGTAATCGGCCTGTAATGCCCTAATTCAACTAAGAAACAAGAACACAAAGACATTGTCTTTTAAAATGATTCGAACCCACGACTTCCGGTTTCTTAAGCAAGACCCTGTACTGCTAGGCCACGGAGACAGTATATAACTGAATTTGAATTATAAATTGATATTGCTGCAGACCACTGCAATAACCATATCGTTATCGTACTTAAGTTGAACCCTGTTCTCATTTCCTCAGCAAGCTGAAGAACTTAAATCCCTCCAGCATTTTTTATTCAACTCTTAAGGCACTTGGCGTAAGAAATCCCTTCTTACTTGAATGCCCACAGTCTTAGTGGCAAGGAGGCCGGGAAAAACACTACTCACTAAGCTCTTTCTGCAAGCCCAGAGGGTCATAATCCTAGAAGACGGTACAGTCAGCAAAATAAACAGTTTCGCAAAATTATTATTTTACACCAAAACATTAACGTCGTATTGATTGCTTTTGCTTATTTGAATGCTACAAACTGGTAAATAAAATTAATAAAGATATTTTATAACGTTTATATTTGTTTTTTTTTTAATTCCAGACGTTTCGAAACCTTACACTTAAGTAACTTTTTTCTGTCTGTCTTAACGTTATAGTAACTTTTTATAGATTTTGTGACGAAAAGTCATATGGTATAGATTATTAAAATGGGGGTTATAACATGTTTTTAATGATTTACACCTATAGTATATAGTAAAAAATAGCGCGTTTAATTTGAATTTTTATCTACACTAAACACATAAACATAGGAATACAGTATATTTTAAAACATACTGACCCTTACTGGCTCTGTCAGTATTTTTTGAAATATGCTGACAATGAGTGCTGACACATAAATGGAATTATATATAAAGATAATTAAATCAATTGAAATACCAATAATTTTTAGAGGTGGTAGAGCATAATAACTTTTTACAGATTATGCTGCACTTATACGGCCGGGCTCGCCCGGGGAAGTACCACCGCCCTTTATAAAGTCGGCATAAAATAAAGTATGCATGACCTTTGGGAATGCAGGATGGCCATGTCTAACCTTTTCTTTTCCCATTCCTATCCCCTCCAAATCCTTGATCCCGTCCTATCCAATAAACCTATTCTATCCAATCTCCCAAGTTAACAACGCACTCGCAACTCTCCGGATATTACGTTTATCTATGGGCGACGGGATCGCTTACCATCAGGTGAACCATCGCTCGTTTGTGTTCCTTTCCATTAAAAAACACAAGTATTATAAAAATAAATAATAAATGAAATAATAAAAATAAATAATAATTGTGTGATAAATGCAATAGTATAAACTTACCCTTTAAATTTAAGTATAAATCAAAATTATTGCACACAATTGGCAAACTTGCACGTTCGGCTTAAAGTTATGCGCAATGTTACTTTATGTTTTAAACCAGGTCTTGATAAGCCGCTGTAAAGTAGAGTCCTAAATTAGGAGTTAGGATGCACTCATAATGCAATTCCCATGTTCATGCAAAGTTTTGTTTTACGGCTTGTTCCTGGAGACAATTGCGGATTTGCTCAAATTCCGGATTCCAGTAAGTTGTTTTACGACATACAAGATAGAACGATAGAAGTTCGTTACAACTTTTCTTAAGTACAAATTGAAGTTATCAAAGATACGCACAAGAGAATAGATGAGGTTCATTAATAAAGAATTCTTTCGAAAATATACCATTATATTAATACATTCTCTTGCCATACCATCCATATATTGGTATATTTTCTACACACTTCAAAAAAGGAGATTCTAAAATCAACTGTATGGTTTTTTGTATGTATGTTTGCCGATTTCAAAAAATCTTTTTTTTATTTTAAAATATATAGTTACAAGTTGGTCATATATTTTTTATGAAAATTTATTTTTTAAATCAAAATAACTGAATAATTTTTTTCGCGAAAATTCACTACAAATGCGTTTGAAACCAGTTCCCGCAATTTTATTCCATTTTAAATCATAAAACTTTTTCCTATACATATACCTACTTTTTTTATCTTTCTCTGCTAAGCTTATATGTATATAAATCATATACCAGATTTTAAGTCAGAATTACACCAATACACACTGCATCGGTATAGTGGTACAAACGTACAGATAGACAAAAATTAAAAAAAATATATTTTCGTTTATATTGTTGCTATAAAGTCAGCTTATTGCAGTTTTTTTATGTATAACATACAGATACCGGGATGTTATAATTTTATGTGTATAGATGCAATTTCAGAATGATTCTGCCGACCGTACCGCCAATAATCCCGTTCAGGAGTGTCTAAAACAAGGGACGCGATTCCCGGTCACGGTCCGCTGGCTGTTTTTAACGAGTGCCGCCGATCGCTGAGACAGGCCCTGTTTAAATAAACTAATTGATGATTTGTCTAAAGAAGGATCGAAGCAAAAACACTTTGTCTTTGCACAAACCTTTGAAAGAAATCAGTTATAAAATAAAGTCCATTTCAAGAAATGTAATATTTAAACTTTATACTATCTACTGCATTTTAAGTTTGCTGCGAACAGTATAATGATGACCGAAACGATGTTGGTTTTTCATTATTTATTTATTCTTTACTATACCCAAAAAATACAGGAACAAGTTAAGTTCCCACTTCTTTTCCCTCCCAATTCTTAGTCCCTTCCAATATACCTATACTTTCTAATAAACCTATTTTATCCAATTCCCCAGGTTGACAACGCACTCGTGACTCTCCGGATGTTGCGTGTGTCTATGGACGATGTGATTGCTTACCATCAGGTGAACCGTCTGCTTGTTTTTCTTCCTTTCCATAAAAAAAAGGAATTATAAAAAGGACTGTGCAAAGATGAACTTAACCCTAAACAGGGTTCTCTACCAGCAAACCTTTGATAATATGTGAATCTTAGGAAAGTAGGTAGGGTTATATGATTTTAATGTTTTTCCTACTCCTAGGAGACCTCCTCTCCCTTTGAGAGAGTATTTGTCGATTCTCGCGGACAAAGTCACGGATATAAGGTAATTTCGAAGATTTTATTAAAGTATAAAACTATTCCATCGACTGGTAGATCACATAACAAATCGAATGAGCATACATATCCCTGAAATACTACCCCTTAAATCTCAAAACAACTTGCCTTTTTACGTTGACGCACCAAAAATAACTGATTTACCAGCTACATTATCAGATTTATAGCCTTTGAAATGTATCAACGCATAGGTGCATACTGTGGACCCCAACCCTTTCATCTTGACCATTGCGCCGATGATAATGAAAATAAATCTCCGGGGCTGCGGTGATGCTGCATCGTGCGTCCATAAAACTGTCATCAATATATCTATTTAATGCACGGACTGATGGACAGATAGACTGTTTGCAGTTCGGTCTATGTTGCAACAGTAAAAAGAGAAACTTATAGGTATTTTTAAATGTCGAGTTTCAGCGATTCCTGCGGCAGTGTCCATATGAATAAAAAAAACTTTACCCGCGGCATCGCTCATATTGGTTTTGGCATTTTTTTCACTTGTTGTGGATTTATTTCTAGGATTTATCGTCCTCTATCTGGTCTTTTTATTAATCGACTTCAAAAAAGGAGGAGGTTCGTATATCGACTTTATTTTGACGTGTTAGCGTATTACAGTGCGGATTAGTGACTAATAAACCGATTTTCAGGGTCAACGGCCTCGCACGAAACCTGATCACACCCGCCACACTTCAGTCATTATTGGAAAATTTGGGCGAAAACTAATTTTCTTGTTGACAATCGAGTATCGAGTGCACCTCTTTAATATCGTAGGTGACGACACACCAATCCTCTTGTATATGTCCCGAAAATATTGCATATATAGTTATTTCTATTACTGTACATAGAGTAACTAACTACGCCTTCATCATTGGAAGCAACAAAAACAAGAACCAAAAAGAAACGCTATTTGATAAACTATTTGATACCTCGTTTCAAGGTTCGATTTTCAATAAACTCAATCGCTACCACATTTCATTTAACTGCCACATAAATGTAAACAACTTATAAAGGCGTATAAAAAGGAACACGGGAGTTGCGTTAATAAAACTCCTCGAGCTGCAGAACTAAGGAGCTATTAAGAGGAAATATAACGTTATTCCGCTGCGAGAGCGTAAAAAGTGCAAAGTAAGCAAGTTCAAACGAAATGGAAGTGAAATAAGGCGATGGAGGTCGCGCCGGAGCCGAGAGCAAACTGGCTGTTTGGCAGCTCGGGCACGTCGCCTCCAAGGTATAACACGGTTCATGCATTGTTGGAAATGCATTTTGTTTTTTTTTATTCGATATTAGTTTTGTATTATTCCTAATATTGAAACGTTTAATTTTGTATTACTGCAGAGTCTTTAAAAGCGTTTTAAAAACATCTGTATCCACTTATTACAGTAATAATTGTGTGGTAATTTTGAAAATATATTTGGGTTATATTCATATACAATTTTAAGAACGATTTTAATAACTCAGATTTTAAGTTTTGTGAATCTATTGAGGAAAAAAATATATATTCTTAGGTGACTTCTTTTTTAACAGACTTCAAAAAAGGAGGCAGGTTCTCAATTCGAATGTTTATATATTTTTTTTTATGTACGTTCGCGCATATCTCTGCCATTTATGAACCGATTTTAAAATTCTTTTTTTTATTTTATAGGGTATTCTTACGGAATGGTCCAATAAAATTTTTAAGAAAATCGATTTAGTAGTTTTTCTTATATATCAAAATAACGAAATTGAAATTTTGTGTTCTTGCGCGTATCTCCGTCATTTATCAACCAATTTTAAAGAATATTTTATTATGTCATAGGGCATTCTTTGTAGATAGTCCCATAAAATTAAAAAAAATCGTAAGTTTGTTTTTTAAATTAAAATAACAAATTTTAGGAATGTTCGTACATAAATCCGCAAATTATGAACTGATTGAAAAATAATATATTTTTATGTGATACTTCCACAATAGTCCTAAAATTTTTCTTATAAAAATCGGATAAGTAGGTTGTTAAGAAGATATGTTTCGAAAGTACATTTTTAAGGTGTTTGTAGTCGGTTTTTGTAATTTTCTGTAAAAATAAACTTGTTATTTTCTGTGAAAATAAATTATATTAGTGCTCCCTAATGTGACTTT
>JAOCPS010000028.1:420200-430906 GCA_025505425.1 Graphium colonna | reverse complement strand
GATATGGTCTAGTGGCTAGGATACCTGGCTCTCACCCAGGAGGCTCGGGTTCGATTCCCGGTATCGGAATACTTTTTGTCTATTTTAGATTCATTTTCAATGTGAAGAATGTGGCAATGTCTTTTCGTTTCTTTTATAAAAAAAAAACAAACTACACTCTATAATTTGTTCGAACGTTCATTTAAAATCTATATATTCGATATTTTTTACGATGTTTCATTTGAAAATTGTAAATATTTCATTGTTTTTAGTACAGGATTTTAAGAATGCCAAATTAAATTAGATCCTAAAATAATTTATTATTACTTAGTTCCATTGCTTTGTCATTGTGTGTGTATTTATATTGAATAAAAAAACTAAAGTGATTTCACTACTGCTTTATTTTTTATAATTAAGTATGTTTTTCAACTTTAAATAGCGTTTTTGCAGTATTAAAATTGATCAGAATAGTCAGCCGTATTTAATCTTGTGTTAATGTTTGTTTGTTCCTAATCTTATTTCAAAGATCGAGTAAATTATTTCGGTTGTATTTTTTATTGCAATGAGACCACCGTGATTTTTCTTTTGAGAATCATGTTTTATAAACGAAATTATGGAATTTTTTTTTTAAATAAACCACAAAAATTAATCTTTGCTTGTAAAAATACCAACCTAAAATGTCCTTGACGGATAAACTGCGAAATAAACACATGGATAAGTGACAAACGACTATATAATGACTAAATAATAATCTAAGCATTCTCTATAAAACACACCACTACAAGTAACCGACAACGATATAATGTTTCCTTATCACGGAACCACCGAAACTAATGTGGATTTACGCAACCCTAATAAAAGCGCAGATGTGCATATTTCACGTAGAGGCGGTTAAAACCGTCATTTGTGGACCGCATTTTAATTATATGGCTTTCAGCATCACGTTTTATAAATAAACTAGGTTAAATTGAATACATTAATGATGGAAAATATAAATACGTATGAAAACATATATATCAATAGGAAATGTTTGACAGATTTTAAGTAAGTCTTTGAACAATAAAACTATGAAAACCGCGTTCATTTTCACGCAGTAGTTTTCTGCGTAAAATATACAGACAGACAGACAGAAAATTAAAACAAGATTGTTATGGCTTCTGTTGCTTCTATAAAACCTTAATTTATTATTTATTTTAATATAAGCTATGTACATACATCAACATCAACAAGTTACAATTTTATTATATGTAATAGATGATCATATTAAGGTTTTATCTTTTTATAGAATTTTGTTGGTATGATTGTGTAAGACAAATTTAAATATGCAGAACTAAATTGAGTTTCTCAATCTATGATATTGTTTTTAAAATCTGAATGTTGAAAAACGTATATTTATTTCAAAATTCCAAAACAAGTTTACATAGATATAACAAAATAAAATAACCTACAAGTTTGTGAGCAGACTAGAAAAATCTAAAATAAAATGCAAGGACTTCATTTTATACATATTAATTTTTTTATGGTTAATATTAAAAATGAAATAGGGAGAGGCAAAAAAAATAGACAGAGTCAAATAAGATGGACTTCTCTGTAACTTTTTTTACTCGGGATACCATACACGTATTTTTTTTCAGTTATAAGAGAAAAATATAAGAATATTTTGTATATATTGATATATTCTTCCTTTCCTTCACTCAAATGACCTCAACACATTATTATCTAACAAATATTTTAATATCTTTCCTACAAATTTAATCCGTATAGTTACGCATAAAATAAACAATACATCACCCAAACCTGTGGAGCCGTTATTCGATTGAGGCTTTTTCATACCTGTAAAGAAATTAAAATTTATAAAAATAAAATGAATAAATAAAATGGTAAAATGAATCTTTACATTTTAGCGTGTTTTATT
The DNA here is from genome assembly GCA_025505425.1 of Graphium colonna. Taxonomy (NCBI): domain Eukaryota; kingdom Metazoa; phylum Arthropoda; class Insecta; order Lepidoptera; family Papilionidae; genus Graphium; species Graphium colonna. Next base: position 429,012 of record JAOCPS010000028.1, on the reverse strand, counting down.
TTACAATTCTATAAAACCGTTTAATTAGCAATATTCCGCGAAAACTTCCGCAAAGTAACGCCTGATTCTATTAATTGTGTTTTATTTTATTATCTTACAATTGTGTCATTGTTTTTAATATTTGTAATGAACTAGATCTGAATAAAACATTCATGTACGTGATAAACCCTGGAATATGAAGCTTTTTTTGACATAAATCTTAATAACTTTTAAGTTATCTTTACTTAGATCCTCAATTTTCAAATCAAGACATTTTTTTTCTAACAAAAAGCAAAAAGCGTTTACTACGAATGATGACACCATAACATTTGCAACAGCTTAAATTTTTTAACTAAAATTTTCTGCAAAGCTCTTAGCCTCCTTATTTGTTTATAATTTACTCTTAAATAATAATGTTATAATATTTATTGTATAGTTAAACCGACTTACTATACTTACGAAATCTTACTAACTTCTATATAAATTATATAAATAGGCAGTAGATATATATGTATATTTTATAAAGGTGTTAATCCCGATCACTCCTACGTCTGAATATAGGTTTTAATTAAAATAACACAATTATCAATTACATAAGAGAAGTTACAATCGGATATTATAGGAAACGTAATCATTAAACACGGGTCCGTGGTTCCGCAGGCCGGCCTCCGCCACGCTCATTTACCTCTTAATTGCGTCTTGCAAACATCCATAGTCCAAACGGAAGATACGGTATCTGAACAAGTTCAAAATGACGTATATTAAATATATTACTTTAATAAAATATTTTATATACGATACTCAATGTGATGACATTGTTTAGTTACATAGACAGAAATAACAAACATATTTTTTTTTTATAGAAAGGATGACAAACGTGCGACGGTTCACCTGATGTTAAGTGATACCGCCGCCAATGACACATACAACATACGAAGAGTTGCGTGTGCTCTGTCAACCTGGGAAATTGGATTAAAAAAGTTTCGGGGATAGGACGGGTCAGGAATATATTAAGGATTAAGAGGGGAGTGGGAAAAGTAGAGGGAAGGAATAGTCATCCGACAACCCAGAAAGTGGTACTTCCCCGGGCGAGCACGACCGTATATGTCCAGCAAAAGCTTTGATAGGATGTAATGCTTTACTACATAAGTTCAGGAATTATTGCACTTATAGTGGTTATTAACTTCTCATAGGAATAAAAGAAATGGTACAAATGACAAATAAAATATACAATAATTAACGGAATATACAGCTCTTGACTGTTGATGTTTGGAAATTGTGTTCATATTTAAATGTCTAATTTCAAGACATGCCTTCATATTTAACTTATGCAAAACATTATGTCAAAGGTATTTGTACCACAATTATTTTAACGGGAAAAAGTATAACTGACTTCAGGCGTCTTACATGTGAACGTGAAACAAAATATTTAGTTATTTTGATTTCAAAAAAGAAACTGTTTGACCGGTTTAAATGAAAATTATATGTGAGAATCTCATCTTTTTTTGTAGCCGGTTAAAAATCTAAAAATAATTTTATTTCTTAAAGTCATTCTTGAGTCCCTTATAAAACATAAACGGGGTTGACAATATTATAGTTAGGTTGTTATTTAGAAGATTATTTACTCGACCTACCTTTCTAAATTAGACTAGTACATTATAACAAATAAATTTGAATATTTTAATTATTTGTTCCAATTAAAAATGATGCAAGTCCAATGTTAGTTCTACAGCCTCAGCTAGCGTATAGTAAAACATGTTACTCGGTTTTTCTTTCGAACCGTACGTTACAACTCCCCGGAATACTTACCGAAGTTACTAATGTTTTGATTTCTAACGACGGCTCGCGTCTAATATTTCGCTAAAACCCTTTGATACGATATTACCCCGCCTCTACCAGTAATTTTTACTATAATAGACTCTAACTCTAACACAATAACGCCTTCAAATAAGACCTTATTACTTTGTAAAGTATTAAGAAGTTTAAGTCCGTTACGAAGTTATTTAAATAGAAAAGTTTCAGTTTGATATTAAAACACAGCGCTGAGAGCCGTACCGGGGAAGATATTTTATTATTTTGCTAATTTAATTAAGGATATTATGAGCTCAACTCTTTGACGTTTCCCCATAAATCATTTAATGAATTGGATGCGAAGGGCGATCCGAAATGGATTATTTCAACTTATGCAACAAACGCCCTGTTTAGTTTAACTAAAAATTAAATAAAATGACCATTTTTTCATGGAAAGGAAGACCAACGAGCAGACGATTCACCTGATGGAAAGTGATCCCGTCACCCATGGACACACGCAACATCCGCAGAACTGCGAGTGCGTTGTCAACCTGGGAAACTGGATACAATTAGTTTATTGGATAGGATGGGTCGGGATTAAGAATTTGGAGGGGATATTAGTGGGAAATGAAAAGCGTAGACATAGCCATCTGGCATCCCCAAAAGTCAAGTTTATTTTATTACGACTTTATAAAGGGCGGTGGTACTTCCTCGGACGAGCGTGGCCGTAAAAGTGCACCAAAAGCTGTTATTCTTTATCACCTGACCATATATTATGGGGGTCACTGACGAGACGTCCCGGACGCGTTGCTGAGGTTTGGGGGCAGTAAATTTTGTGCAGTAGCCGCAGTTGCTCATACATTTAAGGTCGCATTTTGAATAACTCGCACACTATTTCCCATCACTATATCCATGTGGTCGTCTCGTCAGTGACCCCCTTTACTTGAAAGATAAATAATAAAATGTTTGCAACTTCTTGTCGTTATAATTTAAATTTTTCAAAAAAATATAAATCGAAATTAATAATCGACTTTAAAATTAAGTTTTGCATTACTTACTAATTAAGCTAACTTACCCGTTTCTTGCGATATTATTAGAAATTTTAAGACAATTATCCGATTTCTACAGTTAAAATTCTATTTCATTCTTCTCTTTATCCTGCTTTGTTGCTTTTATAAAATATAATAAACGACGTATTTTTATTATTTGTTCATTATATGCACAGGTATCGGCAAGACTAAATTTTGTTATGTCATACCTTTAAGTTTTCTAAATAGTTGTTACAAAAGAATGCAAAACCAATATACAAACAAAGTAGCAGCGAAGTAGCACCGTAAAGATGTTCCAGCATCCCGGTATGCAAACTATTGTCTAGCATCTTAACGAGGGACGGTGTTCCCTTCTTAATTCTCTTGTTGCCATTTCCTACGTAAAATAATATTGTTTTAGCGGTTGCCAAACGCTGTGTAGTGGCAACACTTTGCCGCTTGTATTTCCGAGTCTTGTTTAAAATTATCGCTTCAGTCTTTGCTGGTATTGTCTATGCTATATACATTGGTGGCTAGGAACTATGTCTAGGCTATTATATCTGTGTGCATTTGCTGAAGCATGCAGATTATTTATTTGCAATACGCAAAAGATGCGCCTCAATTTTAACAAAGCTTAGTGAAAGCTCCAAAAGTATCCTGTACGTATTGCTTGCTAGGTTGGACTCGATATATTTAGCTTATTGATCTAATATCCATATGGAATAATAATATATAGAATTGTTTAAAAAAATATTTGCACTACTAACAAATAGGTTAAGTTTTTTGTTTACTAACAACTACGGATAAAAGTCTTAAATAAAGATGTATATTATTATATACTATTAACCTACTGTTTACCAATAAGGATATACATAAGGAGGAATCATGGTTGATCAAAAATTTCAAAATGCAAGCACATAATTTTTAAGATATATTATTTCGTTACATATTCTTTTGTTATAATTGTGCTGAACCCATATGTTAATTTTTTTAAACTATTTTATTAAACATAAAGGCTTAGTTTTTGAAACTAAATATAATAAAAATATTTTTACATTGATTTTAAAAGAATTTATGAAAACTATCACGAGTTTTCCGGACCGTTCTATCCAACAGATTTACTTTTTCTTACTTCTAGAAAGATGTTGATGCACAGATCTGTTAACAAGCATTCGAAATAACCTAAATTCTACCCTATCCAAGGTATAAGTTAGAGGTGGTAGAGCATAACATCTTTTCACAGCTTTTACTGCATTTATACGACCTGCTTGACCGGGGAAGATCCACCGCCCTTTTACAAAGTCGGCATAAAATAAAGTATGCATGACTTTTGGGGTTGCCGGATGGCCATTCTTACCCTTTCTCTTTTCCACTCCTTTCCATTCCACAAACCTATTCTATCCAATTTCCCAGGTTGACAGCGCATTTACGACTTTTCTGAGGTCGTGTGTGTTCATAGATAACGGGATCACTTAATATCAGGTCAACCACCACAAAAAAAATACGTAAACACGATTTCCCCGTACAAATATTTCACTTAAATAGGTTAAGTTGGCTAGGTTTCATAATAGATTCAGAGCACCACGGATCTTTGAAATTTATTTACGAACCTTACAATGAATTTTTATTATACAAGATAATTGACGAGCCACCTTCGAAATTAAACGAGAGCACTCAGTATTAGATTGTCAACATGCTTATCTAATAAAATTAGAGGCATAGTTTTAGCCGAAATCTTTATAAATTAATGAAGTATGGCGGTACAGCGCAGTGCCTACACAGCCTAGCACGCCGCAGGCCATCGACCTCCTCACCACTCTAGCCACGCCGTCCGCTAGGTCAAACATGAATTGCTTACTATTTTTTTTTTTACTTTAGATTATGTTTACTCAGTGGTAGATCAATATTTGTTGTAAATAATATTTTTATTTTTCATATATGATCCCGACATACAACGTCTTAAAGTATTGAAGTTTAGAAAAATTTCATAAAAATTTTAATGACCACAGTACAGACAATCAATTGCTTGTTCTCATCAATGAGAAAACACCTTTTATCTCCTGAGCTTGCAAAAAGCTTTAAGATATACAAAACTTAAAATATGCTACGTCACGCGCCAAACCACTGTTGACAACGAAGACGATGCTATAAAACAGGCAGAAATAAACCACATTTCATTGTTAGTTGCAAAACAAAGATGTTATTAAGAAAGATGCAGAATGCTTTCTTGTAACATTTATTCGCAGACAAACACATATTCCCGCGCGGATTGCCATGTCTGCAGTTAAGTGTGGCGACCGACTTGACAGGAGCTGGGCAAGTGTATTTGATTTAGTTATATTAATACGTTTTATAACTTGTAGCAAAATCCAAAGAGAAATTATAAGGCTTGTTTTATATAAAGCTAGGGATAAAGTTTGGTCCAAAAAAACGGAAAATTTCATAAAAGGTAAACTATTCAAGCCAAAAATGCGTAATAACATTAAAATAAAGCAACAGAGTGTACTACTAATAACTTGGGACCCAAAATACAACTCCGTTCTTCTATTAACCACGAATATTGCAAAGTATTCATATCGACTGTTGTTAATCTTTAAAATAAACCACAACCTAACTCGTAAAATTAACTGTAATATTATATTAAATTTACTGTCATCATAGATTTAAAGTTACTCTTAACAGTGGAGTATCTTACAGCTTTCTCTACCTAGCGCCAACAGAGTTGGTAGAGCATAGTCTTTTCACACCTTTTGCTACATTTTTACGGCCGCGCCCGGGTAAGCATCACCGCTATTTATAAAGTCGGCATAAAATAAAGTATGCATCACTTTTGGGGACGCCGGATGGCGTCTACCCTTCTCTTTTTCCACTCCTTTTCCCTCCCAATCCTTAACCGACCCATCGCATCCAATAAACCTATTCTATCCAATTTCCCAGGTTGACAACGCACTCATGACTCTCCGGATCGCTTAACATCAGGTGAACCGTCTGCTTGTTTGTCTTACTTTTCATAAAACAAAAGGCGCCTGAGATTGTCTCTACCTCTCTTCTGTGCATTCTGCCCCACCAGTATCGTTTTAAAGAAATAGTCGTATCGCATTAGACAAATCAAGAAAGGAAAATCAATGTGGCAACGCGTTTACAACTTTCCAATGTTGAAATCATACCAAAACGGTTAAAGCTTAAGTAACTCAAAATTGTCGAAGGTTAGACTATCTTACTGTAAGAGAGCTTGAATAAACTGAACCGAGGGATATATTACATATTGTATAGAGAAGGAGGCAAACGAGCAAACGGGTCACCTGATGGTAAGAGATCTCCACCGCCCATGGATTTCCGCAACACTAGAGGAGCTACAAGAGCGTTGCCGGCCTTTAAGGTAGAAATAACCTCGTTTCTAGAAGGTTTCTAAGTATTATCAGTCCGGATATACCGCTGCTTATTGTTATAATATTCAATTCTAATGTAATAGTTTACGAAGTAAGCAGTGAATACCAAATGTAAGATATGTTGTTATGACATCTGTGTGTTCATGCTTAAATGTCATAGGTCAAATTATTGTAAGTAAAATGTTATAGCACCTTCGCAAAAATATAATTTTATATTTGAATGTTTTAAACAAACTTCAATAGTATTTTCTTTTGAGTTGAAAAAGTATATTATAAATCGACTGCCTTTTAAAGTTTGATTTTTTATGTGTGACCACCCTTGATATGATCTTTATAGCTACAAAAACACCCTAATCTATTTATAAACTCGGTCACCATATGTTGTTTACCGTCTAACATGTAAACGTTCTTCTTTTCGTTGTAGGTTAAATATTATGTGGCGAATATGTAGAACTTTAGATTAGAATTTAGGAAAACATTTTAAACTTTAATATATGTAAGACCTGAAATACAAACACGATATGTTCCACCGAAACCGGGAAGAATTCATATCCAGGGCGTTCGTTCCGGACTACCGGGCGGGATATAACAATCCCAAGGATTCCGGGAAAACTGGGAACAGGTGTAAACGGCGGCGGACGATAATGCACGAATTTATTGTTCCAAAGTTTAGAGGAAAGACAACAACTTTGATGTGGGACGGAAATAGGGCAAGTTGGGTTTTATAGTTTGGCGCGATGCGTCGGGACGCCCGGGACGTATAAAATGGGAATATTTATCGAATAAACTATGGAGGGTTTTTGAAGACGATGCGGTCGACACGATGGTAGACGTCATTGACACCAGTGTAGGAAGAAAGGATCTAGCCGGAAGATATTATTTTCTACGGAAGAAGATTATTTTCTATGGAAAACATAGAATTGACTTCAAATGCCTTAGAAGCGAAGCGAACATTCGTGAAAGAAATTTTTCAGTTATTTTTTTAAAAGAAAATTGTTTCTTTTATAAGAGGCCAATTTTAATGAATTATTTGGGACAACCTTATAAGTTTATAACTTGCTGAGAAATCAGCAAACATACATATAAAAGAAATATAATTGAGAACCTTTTCTGAAGTCGGTTAAAGAGATAGGTACTATGGCTAAGACATTCAGGATTTTTAGACTGAAACTCTATTGCTCGTTTGAACTGAAAGTTAAATCTTACTAAAATCTAAAATTGTTCACCATAAACTTCTCGAAGAGTTATTCTGACAATAGTGCTCCAGATACCATGTTCTCTACCAGTTCTATGAACAAAAAATACTTGCAGTATAGAATACAGTTTGGCACAATATATACTAAAATACAAGAAAGTTACACTTGAAACATAAATCATACCAGTAAAAAAATGAAGCAAAGAAGTCCAAATTACAGAACAGTGTTAAAAAAAAAACGTGGCACACGAATTGCGTATTCAGTATAGGATCTTCTCTTCTATGTCAAAATCTCATGGTTGAGGATCGTGACCACCAAAAACTGCATCAGGGCCTACGCCTCTCCACGCTTTTCTGCTTAAATATAGGATACATAAATATATTAGGACATATGTTATAGAAAGATTCGCGCAATAAGGCAAATCAAATTTTACTTATCTAAAGCTTGTGTTGACCGTTCCAAACTTTAATCACCAAACTTGGAATTGACCGTTTCAATTAAAACAAACCGGACTATGCCATAAACGTCCGGCATGATCCCCTCGTTATGTTTAATGTTATACACTAGTATCAGAAATAATTACAAGAAGCGCAATTGCTTCTTACATAACGACAGGGAAGGAATCCGATGCATGCACTTGCTTTTTAAAACGCTGCGGTTAACTTGTTCCAATAGTTAAATATATGACAATCTTATGCAAAGAAAATTAAGAAAATTGTGTTATTATACTTGTTTCCATGTTTCTGATTACTAAAATTAATGTATAATAATTTTGTAACAATTTTTTATGAAGGTATGATATTTCCATATAGGATTCTTTTCTATTTTTCTCAGATTTTTTTCTTCTTCTTCTGCCTTTTCAATTCTGAAGGTTGGCGGTCAGCTTCATGAACTCCGTCCCATTAATAGCCAGCCGAAACAATTGTTCGGGGCGATGCCGGTCCATTCCCGGATGTTCCTTAACCAGAACTTTCTACGGCGCCCAACGCGTCTTTCCCTTCCATCTTACCGGTATTTTTTTTCTAAAGTCTTCTCTGGATATAAGGTACATTATATGCTCTTCTATGCTATCTATAGATTATCAGATATTCATATAAATATAGCGATACATACAAACAAAGAAATTTCCTACACACACTTTGCCTAAATTATCAAAGTTGCTTTTTTTCGATAAATACTCTAAGCTTGGGAACCATTGAAAGACTGTTAAGATAAGATGAAAAACAAAGTGGTAATTTATTTAAAAAATATAAAAGAAATTGATCATTAAATCAACTACTATTAGAGGAACTATACCAGATTTGTAACTACTAATGAACATGTGTATGATAGGCATGGGCCATTTCAGTGATTTTTCATTTGCTATCGGTTCTGATTGTAAGCAAAGGTTACGTTATATAACCGATAGCAAGTGAAAAAACAGTGAAAC